>RWJK01001176.1:0-22825 GCA_004335835.1 Scenedesmus sp. ARA3 | reverse complement strand
TGCTGCTGCTGCTGCTGCTGCTGCTGCTGCTGCTGCTGCTGCTGCTGCTGCTGCTGCTGTGAGCCGCGTTCAACAGCATCCTCCTCCTCATCTGCCTCCTTTGCCCTGCCACTGTTGGCATGCCAGCCGCTACCACCAGTGCCCAGCACCTGCAGAGCTCGCACGCAGCAATAGTGAGCAAAGTGACAGCTGACTGCATATGCCCCATCCCACTGACAAAGCAGCCTCACCACCGCAGCTGGCATGAGATATGCAGACATATCTGGGCTCTATACACCAGTCCATCACGACATATTAGACAGCACATCAAGCGCCAGGCATCAAACTATGTTGTGCTCACATGCTCAGGCGGCACGCGCTCCCGTGAAGAGTTCATGGCTGAGCGCACGCCGCAAGACACCAGCCTCTTCCTTGAATGTGCTCTGACTCACGCATTGCATCAGAGACAATGACAATCTGCAACAAGCTCACATGTTCTGGTGGCACCCGCTCCCATGCCGCGTTCATGGCGGACCGCATGCCGCCTACGGGCTCAAACACAACAGCAGCAGCACCCTGGCCAGATGCACCCCGGGCTTGCTACACCAGTCATCATAATCAGCACATGAAGCATCAGGCATCACACTCTGTTGTGCTCACATGCTCAGGCGGCACCCGCTCCCGTGCCGCGTTCATGGCTGAGCGCACGCCGCCAAAGGGCTCAAACACGCCGCGGGCCTTGCGCCACACCACCAGCTCGCCATCAAGGATGACTGCGTCACCAGGGTCGGCCAGGACCACCTGCAGGCAGATAAACACGTGGGCAACATCGCATGGTTGTAACGATAAGCATGCTGGCCTTGCGCCACACCACCAGCTCGCCGTCAAGGATGACTGCGTCACCAGGGTCAGCGAGGACCACCTGCAGGCAAAGTGCGTGCTTTCAGACTATGCTTGGCATTGTAGCATTTGAAGTGTGCAGATAACCAGCATGCCATCCAGGATGACGGCGGCTCTAGGATTGGCCAGGACCACCTGCAGGCAGCCAGTCGTTACTTGCAGGGGGGGTTGGGCCACATGGCAAAGTAGTTGTGCATGTGCGCCACACCACCAGCTCGCCGTCTAGGATGACTGCGTCACCAGGGTCGGCCAGCACCACCTGCAGGCAGGGCCACACAGGTAGGCATTGCTGGGCTGATGGCACTACATCAAATGTAATCACAACAACAAGCAGCAAGTGCCGCACCCGCTCACCACTGCAGCCAGCCAGCCACATTGATTGAGATCCACCCACCTGGCGCCGCACCACGTCATCGAACACGACGTAATCGCTGAGCCGCCCGTGCTCCCTGCCGCGCCTGCTGAAATACATCACTTCACCGCCCCGCACATGGATCTGCAGCAGCAGCAGCAGCAGCTATGTGGCAGGTGTGACACATGCAGCAGGAGCGGCTGCAGGAGCAAGTGCAGCCGCTGCCCAGGCTGCAGCACCAATCCAGCACCTTCCCAGCAAACGTTCATTGAGATATGCACACAGCAGTGGTTACACCTGCCAGCTGTATGGCCCGCCCACAAGTGACCTGGATGTAGCAGGCTGCGTCATAGCCCTATGACAGCACCAAAGGAGGTGATTCTAGACTGCATTGACAAAACCGCAACAACGGATCTGTACTGAATGCAGCCTGCACCTATGCGGGCCCACCCTGCAGCCCGTAGCCGCCCGGCTCACCAATGCATATGTAAAGAACAATGGAATGAAACTCGTCATCGAGTCCTTGCTGACCGCAGCCGCTGACCGCCCACCTGCAGCCTGTAGCCGTCCAACTTCACTTCGCAGCTGAAGGCCGCACCCTTCATGCGGCTGAACGCCTCCTCCAGGCTGTTTGCACGAGCACACAGCTGCATCTTGATGGCACACCCAGGCATGATGTCCTGCAGGTGGGAAGGAGCAGGGGTGAGGTAAAAAAAGGCCTCATGCGTACTGTCCTGCCTGAAACAACAGTGCACAGCTTCATCTGGACGGCGCAGCCGTGCATGACGTCCTGCAGGCAACATCATACAGTGTGGCCGCTACATAATTAAAACGCAGCAGTACTTTGCTTTAAACCAGCCAGCAATCACCTTGCGTGCCATCCTGAAGCTGGGCGAGGCCAGGTCCTCGCAGACCTGCTTGAGGCTGTTGGTGATGTTGAGCAGGTCCAGCGCATCGGGGTGGAACAGCCGCAGCATGCGGTCCTTGCTCATGCCAATCTATTGTGCGATGCAGGCAGCATGATTCCAGTAAGCAGCGCAGCAGGCGGGGATGCAGTGCACGCCGGGCATTGCTCTGGAGCAGCCGCAGCATGCGGTCCTGGCTCATGCCGATCTGTTGGGAGCGCAGCAATAGGTGTGGGGCAAGCGAGTGAGGCTGTTGGTGATGTTGAGCAGGTCCAGCGCGTCAGGATGGAACAGCCGCAGCATGCGGTCCTTGCTCATGCCGATCTGTGGGTTTGACATGAATGATAACAAGGAGTGGGGGTGGTAAGCAGTGTGGGGTGATGTGACGAAGGAACACAGCAGGTGGCAATGCAGGGTGATGCAAGAGCCGAAGATAGTTGCTGTTGGGCGAGGCGTGCAGCAGAGGGTTGTCAGTGATGTGCACAGATACCCAGCTACAGTCAAACCATGTGTCAGCTGCACCCATCCAACGTTGCGCACGAGCAGCAGGCAATGCACATGCAGCACCACGCCAGCAGACTCGATGGAGTGGCGGCGCCGAGCTCTCTGCGTGAATATTGAGGTGTTGCATGTCCCACATTCAGCGGCTGATACCACAGCGAACTGCTGCAGGCGCAAACCATGCCCACCTTGAGGTCCTTCACGATGACCCGCAGCAGCCACTTGACCTGCCGCGCACTGCAGCACGCAAACAGCTGCCGCATCACAGCAGCCTGCAGCAGCAGACGCAGCAGCAGCACCAAGTGGTGGCAGCAGCAGGCCTCATTGTACAGCATATTTGCTGCCTTCTCTGCATTGAAGACAGCCTGCATGCGTGCACTCCCGCGTCTTGCGCATCCACAGCACTTATGCTGGCGGATTGGTGCTGTGCATCCGCAGCTCCAGATGCTTGCACATGCATGCAGCAAGCTGACATGCATCATTCTGCTGGCAGGGTCGTTGCAGTGATCTGAAGCCCACGGTATGTAGCACCAACCAATACCAACAGCAGGTGCCTGCTGCATGCGTCAGCCGCAGCCGCACCTGCTGCTCCTTCTTGTCTGACTGCGCCAGCTTGTCAAGCAGGCCATTGACTTCTGCCACACTGGTTGCCTTGGCTCGAGGGTCATCACGAGGCAGGCACGCGCCAGACAGCAGGAACTGCAAAGTAACAAAGTAACGTGTCACACTAACTGATCTCAAACATTGTGACATGCACACGCTAACGCTGAAGCTGCTCCCCTGGCAATTGCACAGAGATGTCTTTATTGCAAGTTTCACAGCCGCACTCGCCAGCATCACCTTGCATTCACAACCAGCAGCAGCAGCAGCAGAAGCAGCAGCACTCACGTGCTCCATGACCTCTGGGAAGTTGCCTGCACTGAAGGTGCCCTTCTTCCTGCAAGCACAGGATGAAAACATTATGAGCAGCATGCCTTGCGCAAGCACACAGCTGTAAAGAGGTAGCCATCTCTGCAGGAACCCTCCGTGCATGACTCAGCAGGAACTGCCTGTGCTAGTGCCGAACCAGCCATATATGTAGCCCTGGCTAGCACTGCAGCGCGCTTGTCACACCAGTTCTTTGCTGCCTTGAAGCTTTGCTGCCTTTAAGCTGTCTGCAATCATGCCTGATGCACAGCCCTGTGCATAAACCCTTAGCTGTGCAGTAATGCAGCAACTGTCATATCACAACTGCACATGCCGCACCTGCTCCTGGCTGCCTTTGCGCTGGACTGCGCTGATGCCCCCTCTGCCACTGCCCACACAGTCCTCTGCACACAACCAACACACCCGGGCATTACCCCAGCACAACTTTGAACGCACCAGTTCTTGGCTGCCTTGGCGCTGGCGCTGTCTGCATTGAGCCCACATGCCTCCACCAGCAGCCGCGCCAGGCTGTCCTCCTTGAGCCCATAGCGCACACGCTCACTGTCCTCCTGCAGCAGCAGCAGCAGCAGCAGCAGCAGCAGCAGCAGCAGCAGTAGCAGTAGCAGCAAACGCAACTGGAACGGGTGAGGCGTACACCAGGAGGCCAGACACTGTTGCAGCTGGGTGGCTGGGTGCAAGCGCTGCGTGTGGTGTGGCCTGGTGCAGCGACACCGCAGCAATGCAAGCATATTGTTTCAAGGTGCTGCATGGCGCTGCCCTCCCAGATGTGTGTTATCATATGCGTACTAAGCTTCAACTAGTGCGTTGTACTATGCCTCAATTCCTGCGGTTGTCCACTACTATGCATCTACAGAGGTTCAGTGCAGTAGCTCAGCACAGCAGCAGTACTGCATGCTGATCAGCACCATCACCAAGCTGGCACTCACGGCAGGCAGCAGCAGCCTGAAGATCTGGAATATGTCGTGGCTGGGCCTGGGCACGCTCTTCTCCAGAAAGTGCGAGAACACCTGCTCCTTCTGCTTCGCAGGCACCTCGCTGCACTTCTGCATGAAACGAACCAGGTTCTCGAACGGCACCTCCCCGCAGGTTTCCCTCATTATATTTTACGTGAGTTCAGCAAGTAGTTAAGGTGTTTCTGCGCCGGCCATGCGATGCCAAGCCTCAACGTTCAGCCCGTGACGACAGCATTGCACCTGCCCCAACCGATCATGCGTTCCTGCTGCTTTTTCATGTCACAGATAAGCCACCGCGAGCTCATTGTTCATAACAGGGAGTTTCACAGTTGGTTGCGCCATCAAACACAACTGGGGTTCTCAAGCCCTGCCAAGGTTTTACAGGCCTGGGCGAGCTCACCTCAGCAGCCAGCCTCAGGACGTCACATACGCGGGGTTAATCCATACCACACGTCGCGCTGTTGCTAAGCACAAGCCGTCAGCTTCAAAGGCTGCTCCACAGTCTGCATGTTCACACAAACACGCGCCTTGGGAACAAAACATGCCCACGGAGCACGCTCAGGTCCAATGGCCCAAACACCAGTTGTCTGCTACAGTGCTGCTCCCAGCACCACACAGCACACAAGCCACAATTGTAGCAGCACACGCAGCAGCAATCGCTACACTGTCAATGGCACTCGGCGCTTGCCGCCCTTCCTGCCACCCTTCTGCACGCCCCCTCCCTTGCCCTTCCTGCCAACCTTCTTCGACTTCTCCGCCTTCTTCATGCCGCGCTTGTCTGCTTTCATACGCTTGTTTAAGGCAAACCCTTCGCGCTTGTCCCATGTATCCACGCGTACGATCTGAGTGTTACACAACGGGACAACCCATTTTGAGCCAACCAACCTCTTAACCTTGACTATAATCACAAGCCCAGGCAAAAATAAAGCCAGTAGCCAGCTTGGCAGCCATGCAGGAATGACACGGGAAGAGAACATGCTGTTGGGTCCCCAGTGATCGCCTAGCAGCTCCCAGCACTTGCACGTGCACACAGACACACGTGCCTGTGATGAGCAGGCTTGATTGAGCTGGCTGCCGCGCAGCGCTGAGGCATGCCCCCAGCACACAAGCAGCAGCAGCAGCAGCAGCCACACCATTGAACTAAGAAGCAGTACAGCGCTACAGCGTTCAGCGCTTGCCGCCTTTCCTGCCGCCTTTCTGCACGCCCCCTCCCTTGCCCTTCCTGCCACCCTTCTTCGCTTTCTCCGCCTTCTTCATCCCCCTCTTATCCGCTTTCATGCGCTTGTCTAGCGCAGGGCCCTTGCGCTTGTCCCCGCCGCGCTTGCCGCCGCCCTTGCCGCCCTTCTTGCCGGGGCCGTTCATGGCGCGCGCCTTGGCGTAGATCTTCTCGATCTCCTTCATCTTGCTGGCCATGGGCACGTCCTCCTGCGCTGCTACAGATGTGGCCTTGGCGCGCGCCGCGTCCAGCCGCACCTGCAATGCACGAAAGTCAAGACAATGATCGGTTGAATGCAGGGAAAAGCAGAGCAGTACTTGACCAGGAGGCCTTAGCACGCGTTGGGTCCAGCGACACCTGCAGTTGTGCATTCCCCAGCAATAAATTTAGTTAGCAAGCGGCAGCACAAAGGTTTCAGGGGGTTTACTTAAAATTATCTTGCTGGCCATGGGCACGTCCTCCTGCGCTGCTACAGATGTGGCCTTGGCGCGCGCAGCATCCAGCCGCACCTGCGGACCACAAGCAAAAACAAAAGAGCAGATGCTTGTCACAAGGCAGCATAGTAGTCTGTGAAAGGCCAGTTTCATCAGCGCTGGTGGCCTTGGAACGTGCCAAATTTAGGCGCACCTACGCGAATGCCAAGATGACTGGAGCAGTTCTGCTCAGCAGAGCTGTATGGAGGTTGATGTGGCTGGCTGAACAGGGTGCAACCCATGGAAGGGCAGCATGCATGGGGCATAGCAGGATGCATAGCGAGGCTGCCACATTGGCACACTCAGCTGGCACACGCATACATGCACAGCTTTGCCTATGCGCACACTAGACACAAAATCAACGCTGTAAGTGACACAGTCATGGCTATACGGCAGCGCAAGGCAGTAGTGTCGCGTGCCGCACCTGCATGCGCTTCCTCTTGCGCGCCTTGGCCTCCGCCACCTTCTTAATGGGCCGCGCGTCAATGGCAGCCAGCCGCGCACGCTCCTCCTCCACCTCAGCCTTGCTGACCTGGCAGCAGCAAGAATAAGCGGCAGCAGCAGCAGAGCGGTCAGTCAGTGTTGCCGTGCACGCTCCACCTCCACCTCAGCCACAGTCAGTCAATGAACAATCTGTCAGTCGGTGCATGCCGCGCACGCTCCTCCTCCACCTCAGCCTTGCTGACCTGGCAGCAGCAAGAATAAGTGGCAGCAGCAGCAGCAGCAGCAGCAGCAGCAGAGCGGTCAGTCGGGGCAGTTGGTTGATGGCCGCCAGCCGCGCACGCTCCTCCTCCACCTCAGCCTTGCTGACCTGCAGGAGAGGGCAGCACAGAGAAAGAGGGAAAAGAAGCAGCGGCAGCAGCAGCAGCAGCAGCTGTCAGTCGTCAGTTGGTGCATGCCGCGCACGCTCCGCCTCCACCTCAGCCTTGCTGACCTGGCAGCAGCAGCAGCACGCAGCAGCGGCGGTCAGGTGGTCAATTAGGCAGGTGGGTTGATATGCGCCGCAGCGTGGCACTGCCAATGAGGCACAATCAGACTGCGGCTGCCGATGACGTTTGTGCGCTGGTTGATCGCTGATGGTGAACGTCCAGCTGTTGCTGGCTGCAGCCTCTGCGTGTATAATTTCTTCTTCTACATTTTTTTTGTTTCACTGCAGCGCGCCTCACCTGCGGGATGGGCCGCATGTGGCGCCGCTCGTCCTCCGCAAACCAGCGCGGCAGCTTGTCATCATGGAAGGCGAACCTGGCGGGGGATGAAGGGGCAGACAGCAGTAAAGGCAGGAGCAGGAGCACAAGCAAGCCGCGTGAGCATGTAACCTTGAGACAATTGTTGTGTTGCTTTGCAGCATGGAGGCAGCAGGGCTGAAGAATGCGGAACAGCCTTGCACAGCCGACCAGTGTACGACACAGCAACAGCGCAAGGGTCCTAAACAAACACCACTACCAGCAGCAGCTGCTGTCCTGTCCCACCAACAACACTGCTGCGTCCGCAGCACCCCTTCTGTCCCATAACCCACGATTGCCATCTCAACACGCGCCTACCTGTTGTGGGCCGCCTCCAGGATGCTCTCCTTGTCTCAAGCAGACACAGCTCGTAATGACTACAATCAAACCTCAGCAAAACCATGCCATCACATTCATAGTCCCCAAACCACACCTGTTGTAGGCCGCCTCCAAGATGCTCTCCTTGTCCTTGCGCCGCAGCATGCGCTTGGCCAGCGCCAGCACCTCAGCCTTGCCTGCAGGGTTCAGCACGCAGGCAGTGCCAGGGTTTAGGTAAGCAGGAGGTTTGAGGGTTTACAAAACAGGCAGCTGACGGTCCAGGGGCAGACAGCATGCGCTTGGCCAGCGCCAGCACCTCAGCCTTGCCTGCGGGGTTCAGCACGCAGGCAGTGCCAGGGTTTTAGTCAGTGTCAGAGTTTTGAGGGAAGGCAGTGTGTGGGCCTTATAAGCTGGGAGCATGCGCTTGGCCAGCGCCAAATGTTCTGCAATGCCTGCAGGAGCCCAAGGACTTCAAGGGCAGGCGGTGTCAGGGTTCAGGCCGCGCCGGGTTGAGGGTTTTGTGGGCAAAGATGATATGTGGTTGGGTTGGCCTGGTCAGGCATCGTGTTCAGGCAATGCCGGTGTTTGCAAGGCTACATGCAACAACAGGCATACCAGCAGCAGCACCAGCAGCAGCACCTACCTGCATCGTCCAATGCGTCAAACTCCTCAGCATCGCAATCATTGATTGTCAAGCGAAATGATTTGTTCAACTGGCTACAGCTACAGGGCTAGGGCAAACTTATGATTAACAGCCCACCTGCATCGTCCAGTGCGTCAAACTCCTCAGCATCGCTGTCGTCGCTGCTGCTGCCGCCGCCCTGCTCGCTGCCGCTGCCACCCTCGCTGTCGCTGCTGCTGGCAGCAACCTCCTCAAAGCCAGACCCAGCAGCAGCAGCAGCACCTGCTGCTGCTGCCATCACGCCGTTCTGGCCCTTACGCTTCTTCTTTGCTGCTGCTGCAGCCTGCTCCTCCTCATCCGACTCATCTTCTGCCGCACTCTGCTGCTGCTTCTTGCCGCCAGCTGCTGCTGCCGCTGCATCTTGCCGCTGCCGCTTGCCGGCTGCTGCCGCTCCCCGCTGCTGCTGCTGCTGCTGCTCCTCCTCTTCCTCTTCGCTGCTAAGAGCCACATTAGGGTCACCAAACAGGTCCTGACCGAACCACTGTGCTGCTGCTGCTGCGCCGCCCTTCGCCACGCCTGCGCGGCTGGGCTCTAACTGCACCAGCAGGCCGCCCCCTGCTGCTGCCTCCTCATCGTCTGAGGCGTCTGCTGCCTGCTGCAGCGCTGCAGCGTACTGCTCCTGCAGTGCGTTGCAAGAATACACGGATGTTTGAGCACGCGAAGGAAACTGGCGACACGAAGGACAAAAAGTCCCAGCAGCAACAGCAGCAGCAGGCGCTGCAGACAACACAAACCTATGCAGGCAGGGTGGCTGTGCTCCGACTGCGCTCTCGAGTATAGGGTGGTAAAAAATATAAACTACCATCAAGATCTCTCACCGTGTCATCCTCGTCACCCGATGACGCCTCCTCATCGTCGTCATCGCCTGCTGCTGCTGCTGCTGCGCCATCCTCAGCCCCCGCCTCATCGTCACTGCCCAGCTCGCCACCCTTGCCCAGCCGCTGACGCTTCTCCTTCAGCGCAGCGTCACGCACGCCTGGACAAGCAACAGCAGTGAGGCCACAACATACATAAGCAGTGTGACTGCAATAGTTATAATGCCTATCAACGCTTCCCAGCAACGCTTCTCCTTCAGCGCAGCGTCACGCACGCCTGAAGAGGGAGCGCAACATTACGGATGCAGCTTCAATGAGGCTGTGCTGCTGCCTGATGATTGCACGAACCACCACCAAAGAGATCAGCAAGCGATAGCCTCAGAGCAACGCTCCCAGCTGTTTGCTTTGTTCAGCAACCAAACATCCTGACCACAACTTGATGAGGTAATCACCCTGGGGTCGCTCTGGAGCAACAACCTTATACCCTAACAACCCTATCTCTTGACCTTGCAAAACCCCGCTCACCCTTTCGGTGCAGGTACTGCTGGTGCGCATCCTGCAGCTGCTCCTCCAGCTGTGCTTCATAGTCCAGCGCCCCCTCATGAGCCCTGTAAAACCTAAACCCCACTCAGTAAACCTAAACCACCTAAACCCCAAACCTTAAGTTTCAAAACCCTAAACCCTCGGTCAAGCTATAACCCCGCTCACCCTTGCGGTGCAGGTACTGCTGGTATGCGTCTTCCAGCTGCTCCTCCAGCTGCGCCTCGTAGTCCAGCGCCTCCTCCTCACTGTCCAGGGATGACGCGTCACTGTCGTCATCTGACAGTGACTGTAACAGCAGAAGTAACAATGTAACAAGTGACAGCGGCAGTGACAGTTGTGTGGTCAGGCACATGAGCTCAAACAGCTGTGAGCCTAGATAATGATGAGTGCTGATTTGAGAAGCGTCGGCGGTGCAGGGGATGCATTGTCAACAGGCGGTGCAGGGGATGCATTGTCAACAGGCGGTGCAGGGGATGCATTGTCAACAGGCGGCACACCCCAAAGCTGGGACTGAGTTCCTGAAAAAGATGAGATCAGACATGACGCAATTGCAAGCAATGATGCACTGTAACTCAACACCATGCCGTCGCTGTCAAGCTCAGTCAACGACGACATCAGCATCAGCTCAAACACTGCAAGATACAATGCATGTACGATTGAAAATGATTATAGTATCCAAGTACTGCTGCAGTGCGGAGTGTGTCTCACCACCATGCCATCACTGTCGGGCTCCTCCAGCAGCTCCATCTCAGCAGCGCCAGGAGCAGCAGCAGCAGCCAGCCGCCCAATCACATCAGACGCCTTCTTCCCACCCTTCCCGCCACCAGCAGCAGCGGCAGCAGCAGCAGCGCCATCAATGGCCCCAAGGCTAAACAGCGACTCGCCATCTGGTGCTGCCTCCACGCCTTCGTCGCCACCTTGAGACAGCAGCAGCTGCGCGGCGCGCAGCTTGGCCTTCTTCTTGGCCTCACGGCGCTTGCGGCGCTCACGGCGCACCCTGCGGGGTTTAGCAGCAGAAGCAGCAGCAGCAGCAGGGTTTTATTGAGCCGCAGGGTTTAGAGGGGGGCGTGCGCAGCTTGGCCTTCTTCTTGGCCTCGCGGCGCTTGCGGCGCTCACGGCGCACCCTGCATACAATAGAAAAAATGGAAGAGCGATGCATCGGCGGCAGAAATCACTTATGCCAAGAAAGTTGGACTGTGTGTGAAGGCATTGCTGGTGGAGTTCGTCGCAGGAGTTGTTGCAGCCATCAGGCGTACCTGTGTATGAACACCAGAACATGCCAGCAGCTTGGCTAGTCAAGACAATGGGAGCAAAACATAGTTGTAAGCAAAACAGCCAAACCCCATATACCAGCATGTGAAAACTCACGGCTGCTCCGCAGCATCCTTCACTGCCTCCATCTCAGCCATCAGCTTCGCCTGCTGCTGCTGCTACACCCCATTCCAAACTCCAAAAACCTACACCCCAAGTTTAAACCTGAACTCACCGCTGCTCTGCCGCATCCTTCACTGCCTCCATTTCAGCCATGAGCTTGGCCTCTGCATCCTGCTGCTGCTGCTCCTCGCCCTCCTCCCCCTGCTGCTCCTGCTGCTTCTTGTGGCTGCCTGTCTTAGCTGCCTCGCCCTCCCCAGCCGCCCCCAGCAGCGGTTTAAGGTCTTTGCGCACCGCCAGCCGCCACCTCAGCAGGGCTTTGAACTCGCTGCGCCCTAAAACCTGCAGGTCTGAGCACAGGGCTTTGATCTCGGCGTCTGTGGCTGCGTGGCTGGCGATGGCTGCTGCCAGTGCCGGCCAGTCTAGGGCCAGCGGCTGCTGCTGCTCCCCATCTTCGTTGGCTTCGGGCGCTGCAGCAACAACAAAAGAGCAGAGCAAGGCATTTGAGAGGAGTATGTTGAACAAGCAGTAACAATGCATAGCAGAACTCCCTGCACACGAGTGACAGCTGCTGCTGCTCCCCATCTCCGTTGGCTTCGGGCGCTGCAGCATCCAAGTCAATGCAGCACAGCAAGGCATTAGTACAGCATGCACAACAGTATAGACAAACAGGAAGGGGGTCTGTGCAGTACAACCACAGATTGAGTGCCCGCCAAGTGGCGGCTGCAGTACCAGCATCAGCGGGTGTATGTCATAAGCAGATGGCAACGTGACCAACCCTCTGCTGCACACAGGCACCACGCAGCTGGCTGTGTGCCGCAGCAGCAGCAGCGCACAATCCCACTGGCGGCTCGGGCAGGAGAACATTTCGAGCCGCTGCGACCCTGGCAAACATTGTGCTGCACACAGATGCCAATAAACTGGCAGATTCTACAAACAGCAGCAGCAGCAGCAGCAGCAGCAGCAGCAGCAGCAGCAGCAGCACCCACCCACTGGCGCCTCAGCCGCCTTGCCGCTGATGACCAGCTGCGTGGCCTGGCCCAGCATCTCAATGGGCGTGGCTGACAGCAGGAAAGCGGCAGCCGGCAGCGCCCTGCAGCACACACAAGAGCAGCAACAGGCAGCCAGTTGGTAACATGAATATGAGCTGCGTGGCCTCGGCCAGCAGTTTTCTAACAGGGTTGGTGGACAGCAATCTTATACCGCAGTTATCACCTGCTTTGCCTAACTCCCTCCCAGCAGGCAAATTGCTGCGCACCTGTGGCTGCTGGAGAGCCCCTCCTCGTAGCCCTCCCTGTGGCGCTTCTGCTTGATCTTCTGCTTCAGCAGCGCCTCGGGGCCCATCACCTGCAGCAGCAGCAGCAGCAGCAGCAGCAACGTTAACCAGGAGGCAAGCGATTGTTTGACTGCTTCAGCAGCGCCTCGGGGCCCATCACCTGGAGGGAGGGAGGAGCAGCAGCCAAGGCAAGGTCAACAGTCAGATACTTGATGCCATGCTGGTGATGCTAGGATCAGCAGGCACACACCACCGGTCAATCAGAAGCACGTGCTCAACCCCATGCTTGAACCCCATTCTTGAACCCCAAGCGGCCACTTCTCAGCTGGTGTCACCCACCTTGGGTGCCTGTGCCACCTCTTGGAACAGTACGTATGGGGTCCAGCAGCCGCGGATCCACCTTGGCGGGCGCCTCGTAGCCCAAACAGCATCATGCCCTAAGCTCCAACCATTCAAACGCTTAAAACCTAATGTGCTGTACCCCTGCATAAAACCATAAACTCCTGAAACTCACCTTGGGCGCCTCAGCCACCTCCTGTAACAGTACTCATGGGGTCCAGCAGCCGCGGATCCACCTTGGCGGGCGCCTTGTAGCCCAAACAGCATCATGCCCTAAGCTCCAACCATTCAAACGCTTAAAACCTAACGTGCTGAACCCTAACCTCAAACCATAAACCCCTGAAACTCACCTTGGGCGCCTCTGCCACCTCCTGGAAGAGCACTTTTGGGTCCAGCAGGCGGGGGTCCACCTTGGCAGGGGCTTTGTAGCCGAGGCACACCACGAAGATCTCAGCAGAGGCGTTACGAGAAGCCTGAGGCTTGGTGGCGTCAACCTGCGGCGCGAAAGGGCCAGAGGGCAGAGGCATGCTTGCTTGAAAGATGCGGACGGGTGTGCTTGCACGTTTGATATGTCGGCTGAGGTTGGGCAGTTGCAAGAAGCATGCGGCTTGGTGACGTCCAGCTGGCGTGACAGGATAACTCAGAGGCAAGTCTGAGGCATGCTTGCTATCAATTTTCACTGACTGCTGGATTCAACGCTGAGGCACAACCTTAAGGAAGTCCATTTGACCCGCCCACCTTGTTGAAAAGCTGCCCAAAGGCGTACAGCAGCGCACCATGTCAAGGGTCGTATTCAATACATCACCTCAACTGGTATATTTGAAGCTGAGCGTACAGCCCACCAAGCTTGTTGACGAGCTGCCCAAATTCGTACAGCAGTGCACCATGTGAAGAGTTTGTATTTCGCAATATAACACGTGTTACAATGATAATTTCAACGTGGGCATCACCGCCCACCTTGTTGAAGAGCTGCCCGAAGGCGTACAGCAGCGCGTTGTAGTCCTTGGAGCGGAAGATCTTTGTCACAAAGGTGCCGCCGGGGGCCAGGAACTCCACAGCCAGCGCCAGCGCGTCAACCACCAGCGCAGACTGCACAGCAGAGCAAGCAAAAAAGCACCCACAAAAGGTTCAGCACGGTTGCCAGTTGCACGCCATTCATAAGCAGAAGCACAGATGCAGCCAATTGAGCAGGGGCACATTGCAACAGCTATTGCGTGGCCGCCAAAGCCAAACGCTGCCTGACCAACACACCTGCGTGTAGGCCTCGCTGGCCCAGGGGCCCATTGCACTGGCACCGTAACATCATGCTACGCCACATGCCAGTATGCAACTGCAACGGTACATATATCATGGCTGCGCACCCGAATGTAGGCTTGCTGGCCCAGACGGCCATTGCTGGCAGCCTTTCAGCACACCCAGCACAACATTAGGCTATGCCACACCCCCATTTGTAACATGGTTGTAATGCTGTAGCACCAATCACAAAGTCATGGTAACAAAACCACATCAAGTCTGCCGCACCTGCGTGTAGGCCTCGCTGGCCCATGCTCCTCCCACGTTGGGCGCGCCGTCGTGCACCACCACGTCAAACAGGCTGCCCCCGGCCTCGCGCTTGAGCAGCTGCCGGCACTGCTGCGTGGTGATGTCGGAGATGAACGACCTGGCAGCAGCAGCAGCAGCAGCGAAGCATGTTGATGGTTTGATCTGTTGCGTCGGATGTTGTGCATGCTGCTGCAGGGGCAGCTGATGGTGCCACACCTGTCAGGTCTGCACTGCTAACAGCGGAAGCTTCTCAGCTCGCACTGCCGTTGCTGGATAATGAACCTCCTTGGTTTTGCTGCCGCCCACTGCCCAGTGTGCCTCTAGCACTGCCTGCTATCTCTGCTGAGCTGCTGCTGCCGCCGCTGCCCCTGAGCCCATCCTGCTGCTGCTGCTGCTGCTGCCGCTGCCGCTGCTGCTCACTTTGCTCCTCGTATGGGCTTGATGGGCATGAGGTCCACTCCCAGGATGAGGCTGCCCAGGGGCATGCTCTTGGCTGCCACCTGCATCCAGCCGCCTGCAGCACAGCACACAGCAGCACAGCATGGAGTTGGCAAAGCACAGCACAGCACAGCACAGCACAGCATAGCATGCTCTTGGCAACCACCTGCATCCAGCCGCCTGGCATGTGACACAGCGCAAAGCAGCACAGCATAGCATGAAGGCGGCACATGGGCTGTGTGACACAGCTCTTGTTCAGTTATAGACACACGGAAGCAGGTCAGATGCACCAGGCAATGCCAGCTTATGCCGTCAATGGGCAGCAAATACCTGCGGCAGTGCACTATGCTTTGATAAGTCCTGCTTTTACGGCTGCCAGAACAATGGGAATCCCTGCTGCCTGAACCGCCAGCCTACACACAAGCAACATGCACCTGGCGCCGCGCATAGGTCCAGCAGCGCCCGGCAGTTGGCCAGGAAGTTGTACTTGCGGTTGAGCTGGATGAGCTTGAAGGCCGCACGCGAGCGGAAGCTGCAGTAAAAGATGTTGTGCACGCAGCAGCAGAGAGACTTGAGGCACGAGCCAGTGCTCTGAGGGGGTCAGTGCAGCGGGTTGTGTGCAGCAAAAGGGGCTGGCATGCAGCAAAGTCCGCCCGAGCTAGGGCCGTCAACACAATGCGCGCTGGGCGGCATGCTGGGTGTCGCCTTTGCCAGCGTGTTGCTTTTCAATCTTTCTTGTAGCGCAGTATTGAGCAAATTGTAGCTGCTGCTGCTGCTGCTGAGCCCTGGCCTACAGCCGCTGCTTAATGTTGCAAACACACGTGCTTGGCATCACAGCGCATGCTGGGCAAGCACTCGCCATTTTACGCTGCACACCAGCTGCGCACTTGACACAGTCCCACAAACATTATAATGTACACTGCTGCAGCCGCATTCTAGCTGCTCTCTTAAGCAAAGACTTCAGGCTGCTCGGACACTGACAGCAGCCATGCACGGCTGCTCTCCAGGGTTATGACTCAATACCTGCGAGCTGCCGGCGTAGATGCCACTGCCCACTGAGCTAGATGTGCAACCATATGTGTTGAGAAAACATTAACATGCGTTGTTGCAGCTACCAAGCACTCACCCCTGCTCTTTGGCCAAGTAGTAATACTTGTCCAAGCGATTCTTGCCCTTCTTCGTGTGCTTCACCATCTTGGCTGCGTAATGCTATGAGTATGCTCGCTGCTGCTGCTTGAGCTTGTGCAGAATACTTCAAAAGCTTCACGAGCACAGGCTGGCGTGATTGTATACTCAGGCTGCTTTGAAGTTCCCAGTTGTGCTGCTGCTGCAGCAGCAGTCAGGCTGCTGCCACGCCTGGCAGGGGAGTAGGCGAGCTGCTGTACACCGCAATGTTTTACCGAAGCACAGATTTAACTTTTGAGAAACGTACAACTATATAGCTGCACAGGCACCAGTGCCGACTACACGGAAAGCATACTCGGGCTGCGGAACGCTTTTGTCAGCGTTCAGCGACTCAAATCAGCTGAAATAACCACAGTCAAACATGCAAATAACACTAAACGTGAGGAAACACCAAGTACTCGCGACTTGCGATGTGTCATTGACGGGTGGTGGGCTGTCTCTAGAGTTCCCAAGGCAGTTAAGCCGTTGTGCTCCCCCGTTCTGCAGCGACTATGTCCTTAACTATCTTCCTTGGGTCGTCAGCTTGAGGTTGCGGCGAAGGCGGAGCTCCCGGGCCTGCTCTATAAATAGCTCTATTGGTTGTTGCTCAGGCTGCCTGTTGCCTATTGTGTTAGCTTTCTCTTCGTGGGTTGCTTAACAGTAATGGCAGCGTACGCTCTGTCCAGCGTTAGCAGAAGGGCAGCTCTTACGTCCTCGTTCCGTGTGCAAGTTGGTAAGTCTGCAACGGCGGCACTTGCCGACCGAGGAACTTGTATTCAGCATTCAAAACGTTCTGTGCATTCATTGGTGGTGTGTGCGGTCGTATGCCTCCGGCCCAAAGCTAAGCAGACACACAAGTGGAGGGTGCATGCAAACTGCTTGCTGCTGCCTGATGTCTTGTCCTCTGATATGCTTGGCATAGCTTGCGAATGATTGTGTCTCTGTTGTGCAGCTGCAGCGTTGCGGTCAGGGTGCCATGCCTGGCCTGCCACACACACACACATGCAGTGCAGCTGTGCACCTCATGTCCTGATGGCAGGCATTTGCTGCCACGTGCGCTAGTCCTGCCAGGAATGCCATCTTCAATCAAAAACCGCGTATAGTCGTCACACTTCCCATATAACGGGGTTTCATAACATTCTCTGCCCCTGTGCCTGCTTTGTTTCCACCTCTGCAGTGGAGCAGCCCTACCCGCTGCAGGCTGCAGCGCCCAGCAGCCATGCTCCTGCAAGCAGCAGCGGCAGCCGCTACGCAATAGTGAAGCTGGGCGGGGTGCGGCAGATGGTGGAGGAGGGCCACGCCTACACCTGCCCCAAACGCTACCTGCAGGTGTGCCCGCTGAGCCAGCAGCAGCTTGAGTCAAACTCTATGAAGATTGGCGATTGCTTGCTGCTGTGCAATGGTGGGCGGTGGACTCCCTGCTGGCGTAATGATGGCTGGTTGCGACACACACTCAGAGTCATTTAAAAGCAGCTGTTGCACGCTGCAAGTGCGCAAGTGCTGTTTCTAGAGAGGCCCTCTCTAGGTGGACAGTTGTATGTGGGCGTAGCTGCACATGGATGTTGACACCAGCTGCCTTTTGTGCCAACCTCTGTTTGCTCGTGGTTTGTGCTTGCAGGAAGCCCCGCACGGCGACAGCAGCGGCGTGTTTGTCTTCCGCAATGTGCTCGGTCTGCGCAGCGATGGCACCTTCCGCTGGGGCAAGCCTTACCTCACAGATGCAGCAGTGGAAGTAGAGCTGCTGGAAGAGTTTGCAGGACCACTGGTGGTGGCGCCTGCAGGGCTGCAGCCAGCAGCAGAGGCAGACCGCACCATGGCCAAGTACAGGGTGAAAGCCATCAGCGCTGCCGGCAGCACTGGCGCTGTGCAGTAGCACACTAACAGTGTCGGTTGAGCTGTGCGGGACGTCTGCAGCAGTAGCGTGCTGCTGCAGGCTTTGCGGGTGCTGCATGCAGCTGAGCTTGCTGGCGAGGCACAGCTGGCAGATGCAGCAGTAGAAGTAGAGCTGCTGGATGAGTTTGCAGGACCACTGGTGGTGGCGCCTGTAGGGCTGCAGCCAGCAGCAGAGGCAGACCGCACCATGGCTATCAGCGCTGCTGGCAGCACGGGGGCAGTGCAGTAACGCAGCAGGGCGCTGCCAACAGCCGCCAGGCAGCAGCGGGGAGCCAGATTGGACCATGGCCAAGTACAGGGTCAAAGCAATCAATGCTGCTGGGAGCACTGGGGCTGTGCAGTAGATCAGCAGAATGCTGATGTTGGCAGCAGTGCCGTTGTGCATCAACGGTGAGGCAGACTGGACCATGGCCAAGTACAGGGTCAGGGTGATCAGTGCTGCTGGCAGTAGCGCTGCCGTGTTCCTTGGTAAGGGTGATAAGGTGGACACGCAAAAGGTGATAAGGTGGACACGCAAAAGCAATGCATCGTTGTGATGCATGTCGCGCTGTGGTTGATTTTGTTATGTTTGTGTTTTGTTGGGGTGGTGCGGGGCAATGGTCTGAACCATTTTTGCCCTGTGCCGATCACATTTTTTGTACCATGGCAGCAGCAGCAGCCATAGCAGCAGCAGAAGCTGCAGCTGCAGCAGCAGCCCTGGTGTAGGGGGTGAATAATGGCGCACTGAGCCCATGCTGCTTGTGCTGCATGTTGGGATGTAGCGCCTTACCTCTCTTAGCACCAACAGCCTTTGGCTTGACTGCCACATTGGCATGGTGAACGGCACCACATTGGTATGCTGTATGGCAGCTTGCGCAGTGCAGGCAATACTAGGTTTCTTTTGACGCGCCCTCCTGAGACATGGAGTGGGCGCCCTTGCCTGACCTGCCAACCAATCCAGTTGTCTGCTGGATTGAGATTCCAAAGTTTACGACGCACTGCCTGTCTTTGCCCCTGTGCCTTGCAGTTGGCTACAGGGTGTGATTCGGTGGTGCTTTTCGAGCCATTGCAGCGCTGCGCGCATGTTTGTGTGAGGCGACTGCCGTGCCGTATGGATTATGAGGTCTCCTGGTCTTGCTGGCGCCTCAATATGAAAAGTTACTTCAACAAAGGTTTGATGACGTGGGTGCTGTGTAGCATTCTGCACAGATAGTGCCCTAGCGCAGTCAACAGAGCTGCTGATGTGATGGGCGGTATGGCGCCTTGATTGATTCTTGCACAGCAGTTCTGCTTAGACTGGTTGTGACTTGGGGCGTGCAGAAGGCAGCAGCTCTGCCCTACTCTTATGTTGGCGCGATTGCACAGCTGATGTCCGTGTGTTGTTGGCTTGCACATGTCTGTGGAATGGCACAGCACTGCTGCTTATTTCAAGGAGATGACACTCCCTCTTGGGATGCCAGGGTTTCATTACAAGGTCGGGCCACTGTGGGATTGTGGCGTTGGGTGTTTTGCTTCTGACAGCGCAGTTGAACGTAATGCTGACTTGCATAGCTACGAACTGGCCGCCTGTTGCAGTAGACATGCTGTGGTATGCTTGCGGATGCGCCTCATCATCATCATGTTGTCACACCAGCTGCAGCCGATGGCTGCAACTGTCATGGCTTGGTTGGTGGTGTGAGCATGCTCTTGATGTCGTGCATGTGCCTGTTGTGCTGGCACACAGGCACTGCACTGCTGCTGGCAGCCGGAGGACTCATCCTATAGGTTGGACTCCTCCTATAGGTCGGACCCACTGGCAGTGCTCAAGAGTGGTGAGTGCTGTGATACTTGTCCCAGTGTTGCAAGTGGCACTTGTGGTCGCGATACAAGGGTCGACATGTGGCTGTCGTGAGCTGGTTGCGCATGCACTGCTTGCAAGTAGTGCAAGCTTTGCATGTACTACTTGGGGCAACTGCTGTTGTCGGTTGGCATGGTATCCTTGGCACCGAGCAAGCACACTTGACCCACCAAACACTCATCGAGCCCATCAGACGAGAGACCGGGTGTTTCACCTGGTCTAATTGCGAGTATGTAAGCCAATTGCTAGCCTGGGGTGACACCTGTTTCGGCGAACTTTGCAGGAAGATCACACTAGTTGCGAGCGTCGTCTGCTACGATGGTCAACCCGGAATTGCAATAGATCGATTGGATGTTAGTGGTTGTCAGTGCGTACACCTGTCATGAAGCTGCCTCTACTGAGCCCTGGCTGGTCACTTTGTCGTGAGTAAGACCACACCCAACGCGGACAAGACCGCAGATGCATCAGCAAGACATGTAAAATCACAGTATCAAATGCGGCTAAATCACACAATGGGGCCCTGGAGAGCTTCGTGTCTGCTATTGCTAGGACTGCTACTAGGTGTGCTGCACTGATGACTGATCGACTCACTAGTTATAGTTCATTATTATATAACTTTTCTGTGACGCAGCTGTGGGGTTTGCGTACTGGCTGGTCTATCAATCCCACTTCAGCACAGAACATCTGGCAGCTCAACTACCTCAACTACAGCTACACAGAGCAATAGTACAACGACAACCTGAAAATTATTCCAGTAGATTTCGTCTGAGCTGTTCATTGGGCTGTTTTGGGCTGAGGCTAGTCCTGACGCTCAGACAGCAGTGTCGAGGCATATCGCTGCGAAGGGTGAGAGGACGTGGCTGCAATCACAACGCTCACGAAAACAAGTGTTTTATTGCTGCAGTATCTGCGTCACGAGACGAAGATGGACCGAAAATCAAGTCACTTGCTCTGGACGTGGAAGATGTGCAGGCCTTTGTGGCAAAGTTTGGAGCAGCACAGAAGATGACAGCACGCCAAATAGAAGTCGCGTATGACGCAAAGTACATTCCCAAGCCGCAAGGGCCTGACTTTGAGGTGCCAGAGGTGGTGACAGCGGGCCTGAAGTACAGTGAGTGGCGCAGCTGCTGTGCTGCTGCTGATGCTGCAGGCTGGCTAGCGGTGCACGCAGCTGCAGGAGGCACCCGCAGCACTTGCACCTGCAACCAAAGACGCAACAGCACGTGCGGCTGGCACAGACCAGCTAGCAGCGCAGCGCTGCAGCCGCTTGTCCAATATTATTCAAGGGATGTGTAGGGTGTCACTGCAGCTGCAGCTATGCAGGCACTTGCAATGTACATCCAGCCAGCGCAGCATAGCACGCAGCAGCTTAACAAACACAGCCCAGAGCAGAATAGCGCCTTGATCACCTGCGTAGCCTCACAGGTGCACCTTCCCGCTGTGTGTCCCTATGGTGCATCATGTGTCCCGCAGAGCCGTGGAAAGACGGCATGCACTGCAGCAACTACGGCTGCTTCGCGCCGTCCCCCAACCCCCCTCCCTACTTCCCCACCATCTATGACTGGGCCTCCAACAACCCGGAGCAGAAGATCTCAACGCAGATCATGCAGCTGATCGGAGTGGAGGTCTTCCAGGGGCCCTTCACTGGCACGCTGTTCCTGCCCACAGACACGGTGCGCACAGCTTCTGTTGTGTCATGTCTCATCGGATGTTGCATTTAGATGCTTGGTTACCGAATGATCGGTGGGGAGGTCTTACAGGGGCCGTTCACTGGCGCATTGTTCCTGCACACAGACACGGTGCACACAGCTTGTATTGTGTCATGTCTCATCAGATGTTGTATAGGTGCTTGGTTACCAAATGATTGGCGTGGAGGTTTTCCAGGGGCCTTTCACTGGCACGCTGTTCCTGCCCACAGACACAGTGCGCGCATGTTGCTTGGTTGCTGTTGGGTGACTTGTGAATGCATGTTCTCCATTCTTTGTTTGCTTAGTTGGCTGTCTGATATGCTGCAGACAGAGGTGTGCATAGAATAGCACTGAACTGTTTCCTTGCAAGCAGCTGTCTGTATCGGCAGCTTGTGTACTTTTGGGATGCTGGGGGCATGCTGTCCACGGGCTGTCCAGCTGGCGCATGGCTCATTCCTCTTTCAGTTCTGCCACTTTGCTTCCAGCAGGCCTGGTCCACGTACCTGGCAAACGACCTGCTCTCTGCCTTCTAAGGACCTGCATTATATATTTTGATTTTGTTTGCAGGCCTGGTCCACGTACCTGGCGCACTGAACATGCTGAATCCCCTTTGTACCCTGTCTGATTGCCTGCTGCCTGCTGCCTTGCACGCCGTTCGGCTGGACACTGTGCATTTGATGTGTGTGTGTTCAGGCCTGGTCCACGTGCCTGGCGTGCTGGTACGTGCCCACATACCATGCGACAAAGGACCTGCCCTCTGCCTGCTGACAACCTGCATTGTATGTTTTGATGTGTGTGATTAGGCCTGGTCCACTTACCTGGCGCGCTGGAACGTGCCCATCATGGCTAACAACACGCGCGCGGAGCAGTTCTACGCAAACTTCTTCATCAAGCTGCTGCAGTACCACACGCTGCTGCTCAGGTGGGGGGCCGGGGTTCAGGCCTCATGTATCAGCTTTTGGCTTGGTATAATCTGAAACATGAACCACAACACTCAGCTGCAGCACCACATGCTGCTGCTCAGGTGGTGGTTCTGGCTGCCTTGTAGCCTGCGACAGTACGGCGGGTGATCAGCAGCAGCACAGTTAGGGAGGGTGTGGGGCAAGCGCTGCCGACCTTGGGTTCACAAGCCTGCTGCTGCGTGTGCTGCGGCCCGTTGCTCCCTGCAGGGTGTATGGTACACAGCAACACTGGCTGGGGATGGGCAGGGCCATGTGTTGCTGTGCTTTCGGCTGACAACCCTGCTGCCGCTTCTGCTGCTGTTTCTGTGTGCGCTGCTATCTGCTGCTCCTCGCAGGGTGTATGGCGCACAGCTGGATGGCTTCAATTACTCCACAGTGTACGCAAACCTCAACGCATACCCCCACAAGGTCACATTCGGCCGCAGCAGCAGCTGTGGCGGTGGTGATTGCAACAGCGGCTGCTCTGGCTGCAACAGCGGATGCACAGCCGGCTGCGCACCACCCCAAGGCTGCACCACATGCAGTGCACAGTACGGCAATGGCGGCTGG
>RWJK01001175.1:90942-113834 GCA_004335835.1 Scenedesmus sp. ARA3 | reverse complement strand
TTTCTCTGGGGTTGGGCCTCACATGAGTGACGGCCTGTGCTGAGCTTCCTGCAGTTTTCCTGTGTTCTCGGGTGTTCGTTGCAACGTAGTTGCCTGTGCACACCGTGTAACCCCTCTTCTTCTTCTTCTTCGGCGCGGACCACTGCTTTTTCCAGCAGCTCATCACTACCCTCACCAAGGAATCCTGTCCCGTCGTCCCCACTGCTCCATTGTGGCGGCTCACCACTCACTCTTGCTCCAACCACCGCTGCAAAGCTGTCAGGCCAGAACCATGCGTGCACATCCCCACAGTCATGCAACAACATACGATGCTGCACCTCCGCATAATAACCCACACACGTGTCACTGGCAAGATGTCCGCGGCTCAGCCATGCGCTGTGCACTCACTGTGCTACGCCAAAACACTGCCCATCAGAATGCACCAAACCCTACTTGCGCCGGATCAGCCGCAGGTGCCCGAAGCGCGCAGCACCCACGCTGCTGCCAGCAAACACAAACGGCGTGTAGCCCGTCTCTGCCTGATACTGCTTCACCACAGCATCAACCGCAGCCTGACCAGCACTGCCTGCAAGCCCCAGCACACACACTGTACCTCCGCAGCCGCCTCCGGTGATCTTTGCACCATACAGTGCAGGGGCACGGCCCCCCTTGCGCGCATCAAGCATGTGCTCTCGCACAATGTTCACCAGGCGGTTTGTGCCGTCACTGCCGAGTCCACATGCGCTGTAGCTGGCGTGTGATTGGAACATGAGCTCTCCTAGGGTCTCCAACGGACCTAGTAGTGCTGCTGGCGGCTGCTCATCTACGTGCACCAGCCGTACTTGCTGCTGCTGCTGCTGCTGCTGAGCTCCGTTGTTGTTGCTGCTGCTGCTGCTCTCAGGCCAGCTGCTTCCACTGCTGCCATGAGTGAGCTGCTGTTGCTGCGTGGGTGCTGCTGCATGCTCCAGCGCCAGCTGCTGCATACCAAGTAGATCCTCCATGCTGCTTCTAGCGTTATGCCTTCCGTGTGACACTCCAGCACCTGCTGCTGCTGCTGCTGCTGCTGGTGGTAGCTCAGCACCAGAAGAAGAGTCTGGCCTGGAGTCCTGCCCCACACTGCCACGCCGCTGCCGCGCCTCGCCCCCACCGCCCACCACAGCTGCTGTCGCTGCGTCTCCCAGGGCATCTGCAGCTGCCAGCAGCGCCCTGAAGCTGTTCACCCGGAAGTTCTCGTGGATGGGGTGTGAAGTTGGCTCAAGCAGCGCGTAGTTCACACTCAGATCAATGTTGGTGACACTGTCTAGGTGGGGCCCATACAGGTTCAAAAAGTCACTGCCCTGCAAGTGGCTGGGCAGCTGAGACTCAAAAAGCTCCCTGTACTGACTTGGGCTGATGTTAGCCAGATAGCCGCCAAAGGCACACATTGAGCGCGAATTATCTATGCTGGCACGGCCGCTGTTACTGTCGCCCTGCTGCTGCTGCTGCTGCTCGCCGGGGGCATCTTTGTGCAGTGGCGACACAGCAGCAGTCAGCGCTGCTGCTACACTGCTGCTGCCAGGGTTGCTGCTGGTGTTCCTGCCGCTTCCGCTGCTGCTGCTGTCGTGCATGCTGCTGCTGTTGCGCTGCAGGCGCCGTGCCGCCTCACTGATGAGTTTGAGGCCCATGAAGGTTCCCACACGTACGCTGGTGTAATCGCTGCCGCCGTTGCTGTGCCGGATGCCACTATCAATGCCCCAGAAGCGCACCTGTGGGGAAACACATGGAGCGCACATTGGCGCATAAACGGCAGAGCATGGCAGTGCAGGGCGCAGAACACAGCAGAAGCAAGCTCGAGGGTGGGCAGTCAACATGCCTGAAAAGTTAGCGTTGCACAGGCCAGCTCTCACTGCATTGAATTGAAACTCACAAACAGAAGCCAGTCTCTTGCTGTTTGTTATTACTCCACTACAGTGCGCACACTCAGTCCGCAGATACATTGACATTGACAAGCGCACCTGTGGCGGGATAGGTGTGGTGCCCTGCACCTCAGCGGGCTGGCACAGCAGCGCCAGCAGCTGCCCCGCATCGCCCAGGCTGCTGGTGAGCTGGTCCATCACGCCACAAGGGGCACCCACCACCAGGTTCTGCACAGCACATCCAGAGAACAGCACACAGGAGGGTTACCAGTACAATTGCAACTCAATCTAACCCAGACACTTCAAGCGCCTGGTGGGGGTTGCTGAAAGGCAGGCCATTATGACAGCGCAGAGCCAGCCGTGGAGCTTGCACCCGCTGATGCAACATGCCCACGTCTGCAGCAAGCCCAGCAAGCACAAACACATAATGTACGGCTAGACACGACCTTCGAGGCACCATACTGGCAGACACTCCCAAGATCGACCATCATGCAGCTGCATCTGACAGCCCAGCCCTCACCTCAGCCTTCTGGCACAGTATGGCCAGCTCCCTGCTGCTCAGGCTGCAGTCGTGAGCAGCAGCCAGCGCCGTCATCACCGCCACCTCCAGCGCGGCAGATGATGACACACCCTTGCCTGCAGCAGCAGCAGCAGCAGCAGCGGCAGCAGCTGCTTACAGTGCATGCACCAGGGGATATGGCATGGCTACGATAAACTGCTGCCGAGCAGCAGCTGCCCGGGCAGGACATCCCAGCTGCACACACACATGCAGCAGCAAGCATCGCCATTGTTCAACCAACGCTGCCAGCCACAACCATTGTACACATACAGCATCCACACTGAACCGACCCCGCCAAGTTCAGCATTGTTGCAGCAGCTGTACAGTCTGCTGACCTTCCAGCACGCTTGCTCACCCTCAGGCACATCCGAGGCCACCAGTATGCTGATGCCGTCAAGGTAGGCAACCCCTTTCTCCCTGGCCAGCACCAGCAGGCAGCCCACACCATGATTCTTACATCCTATATCCTACCTTCTTGTTACCTGCAACACACAACCACCGCCGCTGCTGCTGCCGCTGACTCACCTTCCGGCACATCTGAGGCCACCAGTATGCTGATGCCGTCAGGGTAGGCAACCCCCTTCTCCCTGGCCAGCACCAGCAGGCAGCCCGCCACATAGGCGCCCCAGCTGCTGGCGGGGTCCTTCTTGCAGTAGGCCCGCAGCGAGCAGTAGGGGATGGGGCTGCCTGCAGAGGGATGACAGCAAATGCAAACGCAACAGCAATATCAGGGTGCCTATCAAGAGCCGTGCCTAATGGCCGGGTCCGCAGTAGGACGGCAGCCAGGAGTAGGGGATGGGGCTGCCTGCAGGCACATACATACAGCACAAGCAGCAGCAGCCGTACATTGGTTTATGATCACAGTGCCTGCAGACGTGCACACATACCTGGCATTTGTTCACTCCAACCATGTCAGCAAGCAGGCAGTAGGCATAAGTGTATGCGCAAGAATGCCACATTATTACACAATCCTCACCGTCGGGCTCGTAGAGGTCGTCCAAGTCTACATCAAAGGTGGGCGCCCTGTTGGTGTCGTCCGCGTGCAGGGAGACCACGCGTAGCGCAGGCCGCGGACCGCCCAACTTGTCGTGGCGCGCCTGTAACAGCAGGCGGGGCAAAGTTGGAAACGGCAACGCAGAGAAGCTATGCTATGCACGAACGGTGCAAGGAGTGTGGCCGTGGCACGCCGTGACAGCAGGTGAAACGGCAGGTACAACAGGCGTATGCAGAGCTGCGCTGTTATGAAGGTGTGGTTTAGGCATGGCCGTGGCACGGCTGCAGCCGCATCCAACATGGCAAGTGGGATAGGTAAGAAAGGCGACACTGTTACCAGCAGTGCATAGTATGCAGGTGTGTGACTAGGGCATGCAGCATGCTCTGCGCACGACTCCCACCCTCAACTTGTTACCACAGCACTGCCGGCTCCACAACACAACAAACACACCACAAAAGCGCACCTTGATGTGCTTCCAGACCTGCTGCTTGGCCAGCGGGTGCCGCTGCAGTGCCACGTGGCATGCCTCAGCAATAGGCATCTGCAGCACCAGGCTGCCGCTGTAGTCAGCGATGCCGCCCATGACATCGAGGCGGCCTGGCGCACGCGTCACCACCAGCTCATCATCCCACCTGTGGCAGCATGCGGGCAACACAGAGAATTGCAGGAGGATTGAGAGCATGTGCAGCAGGGATCCAGCACAAAAACAACAAGTGCCCAATGCTGCCGCTGTAGTCGCCGATGCCGCCCATGACATCGAGGCGGCCTGGCGCACGCGTGACTACCAGCTCATCGTCCCACCTGGCGATACAGGCAGGCACACGAAACACCAGAAAAACAGCAAAAGGTCGCTCACAGCTGTCTAAAAGTAATTATCAACGGGCACATCCTTATCCAGCATGACGTTTACTGATAAGTGGCTCTGCTGCTGCTCCTGCAGCCAAAGGTGAACCACGTCAATGGGCTAGCATGCGGGCAGCGTCTGCGCACACACAGCGAAGATGACTCCCCTGCCGCAGCACCCCTGCCCTCTGATACATTGACAGCACACCTGAACAGGCCCCTTGCAGCTCTGAATTCAGGCAGCTCCATTTCAGCAGCAGCCTCCGCTCCATCAGCAGCAGCTGCAGCAGCTCCTGCAGTGCTGCTGCTGTCGCTGCCGCCGCCGCTGCCTCGCTGCTCCTCTGCGTGTGGGCTGTCGAGCTGCCGCAGCAGCTGCAGGAAAGCCACTGTGTCTGGCATGTGCGGCAGCACCCTGCTGTCACCTGATGATGCAGAGTGTGAATTGCAGAATGCAGGTGTGCTGCTTGTCAGCAGTTTGCATGTGCGGTCCCTGTGCACACATTGATAACCAGCTAAACAGCACATGCCACCATGCGGCAGCTTGCGGCTGTCACCTGGCGAGACGGAATGCGGAACAATGGGAGCATGCTGCTTGGCAAATATATCAGCGCACACACTAATCAGCCAAGGAAGCTGCGCATTTCAACAAACCGTCTCTCTGCTGTCCAATTCAGCACTTCTGCAGCGCCTCAAGCCGCATCAGCAGACCTCAACCACCAGCCATTGCAAAGGCTCCAGTTACTAGTCATGTACATTGTAAATGTGATGCTGCAGCGCTGTCACCTTCGACCACACGCCAGTCCTTCAGCAGGGGGTCCAGGCTGGCACCAGGGATGCTGCCAGCCACGTCAGCCAGGTTGCGGAAGCTGCCCAGGCGGCGGTTGGGGTCAGCGCCGTTCACATACCTGCAGCAGCAGCGGCAGCAGCAGCAGCAGCAGCAGCAGCGTCAGTGACAACGCCCTCGCCATCAGCAGTGCCAGCAGCAGTGCCAGCAGCTGCATGCATGAACAGGCTGCTGGTGACAGAATAGCACCCGATTCTGACTGGTTCAGCAGTCACACGCAGCCAATGACCGCTGTAGTTGCAAAACACACGTCGCCTGCAAGCTGAGGCCTGCGCCCGATGTGCCGATGTGCCAATGATGCAACTGGACAAGGTCAGCACCTACCAGTCTGGGACATCTACGCGGCCATGCTTGGGTGTTGCCATCAGGTAGCCAAACACAACCGTGTCGCGCAGCCGCGTCATGGGGTTGGGCTTGGGTGCTGTTGCTGCGTCACCACGGGCCACCTGCTCCAGCCGCGCAGCCACCACCTCCGCTCCATTGGTGGGCTCACTGCACGATTGGTTTGATGAGATGAGGGAAGCATGCAGACACAGGTATTTAGCAGCTATGGATGCCGACTTGCACCAGACTCGCAGCCGCTACCTCCGCGCCGTGGGGTGGGCTCACTGCGTGGATCAAAAGGAAGAAACTGATCAAAAACTTGTGCACAAGGCAGACACATTCAGCGAGGGAGAAGCAGCCATAGCTGTCCAGCTCTACCTGAACCCAAAGCAGCAGTTGTTCAAATACATTGATATGTTGTCATTTGTCAGCTGGGAACCAGGCTCAAACACACTGGTCCCTCGACTCACTTGTAGCGCACGTTGAGGCTGCAGGCGCGCTGCAGGTAGGGCCCCCAGTGCCCTTCAAAGAAATCCCGCCGCTCCACGCTCAATCAAAAACGTACAAGAACACAGCAAATTGGTGAATGGGGATCTCATCCACCCCAAACTAACAAACTAATACTGCAATATTGTTGCTTACTTGTAACGAACATTCAGGCTGCATGCGCGCTGCAGGTAGGGTCCCCAGTGCCCCTCCAAAAAGTCCCTCCGCTTCATCTCCACAGCTGCGCCGTGCAGCTCCAGCATCTTGCGCAGGAAGGGCTCCTCGTTGAAAAAGTCGCGGCGCACAAACACCAGCGGCACGCCGTGCGCCAGCACCTCACTCACCGTGCTGCGACAGGAAAACGTAAGTAAGCACAGATCAATTGGAAGCGGTGCTTGTGGTGATTTTGAACGGAAGACTGCAGGAGATATGGGCACCAGCGTGCAGTGTGCTGCAGCAAGTGTGGGCGGCGTCACTGCAGCTGCGTCTGCATGCCAACGCTTTGTAGCCAGCCCAAATTTGGCACCTCACCCGTATCCGATCTTGCCGATCACGCAGTCGCAGGCCGCCACCAGATCCGGCGTGTACACATCAGCCGGCGCCAGCCTGAAATTTGGTGGCAGCGGCGTATCTGGGGACAGTGGCCGGCCGCCGTTGCAGGCCACGCACACCCAGCCAGGCGGCAGGAAGTCTTCTGTTACGCGGAGTTCGGCCTTGTGGCCTCCGTGGATGAGGATAGCCAGCTTGGCATCGAGTGGCAGGCCCAACTCCTCACGCACCTTGAAAGAAGAGGCATGATGATGAAAGAAGAGAATATGAAAGAAGAGGCATATGATGAGGAGTCGATGGTTTCAAGCACTAATATAGCCCGGAAGCAAATTTGTAGTTGTGGCCGGGTGGTTTGTACTTCTAAGACAGCAAAAGGGAGGGAGTCGGTACATCAGCCTTGTGGCCTCCATGGATGAGCACGGCCAGCTTGGCATCGAGTGGCAAGCCCAGCTCCTCACGTACCTGCATGCACAACAAGTACCTGTTGTGAAAGGGGTGGTTCTGCGCCTAGCACTGTGCTGTCATATGACCCCCTATGAGCCTCTCGTTGGCTCCTGACTGGGGTTCCCACTCCTCGTTGAGTGGAGCATGTAATGTAATGTAATGTAATGACAACAGTGAGGAGGGACAGCAGCAGAGCTGTGTTGCCTTGTGTCGCGTCCGTGGATGAGCACTGCCAGCTTGGCATTGAGTGGCAAGCCCAGCTCCTCACGCACCTAAAAAGAGGAGGCATAGGATGAGGTGTCAATGGTTCCAGGCACTGGTATAGCCCAGAAGCACGTTTTTGTTGTGGCCGGGTGGTTTGTATGTCTAAGACAGCTGAAGGAAGTGAGTCATTACATCAGCATCGGGCCTCCGTGGATGAGCACGGCCAGCTTGGCATCCAGTGGCAGGCCCAGCTCCTCACACACCTGCATGCACAGAGCGAGGCCATAGGTTACAGGCAGCCTACTTCAAAGGGGATGCGGCAAGGGCAGTTGTTGCAAACAGGGTGTCAGACGAGCCAAGAGGCTAGGGCGCCGTCAAGCCGCACTACTAAACAAACACGCCAGCCTGGACAATATAGCCAGCATACCCTGCAGCCCACCTGTGCGGGAAACTTGCGTGCATGCCGCACCACCAAAGGCACGTCTTGAATGGCAGTGAATGCAGCACGTGGTAAAGCACATAAGATAGCACAAATGTGACACGCCGCAGCGCACCTGTGCAGCTCGCTTGCGTGCATGCTGCACCACCAAAGGCACGTCTTCAATGGCAGTGAATGCAGCACATGTAAAAGCACATAAGATAACACAAAGGTAACACACCGCAGCACACCTGTGCGGGGAACGTGCGCGCGTGCCGCACCACCAGCGGCACATCCTCAATGCCAGTGAAGGCAGCACATGTAATGAATGTAAGGTAACAGCAAGGTAACACGCTGCAGCCCACCTGTGCGGGGAACTTGCGCGCGTGCCGCACAACTAGAGGCACATCCTCAATGGCAGTGAATGCAGGCATGGGCACGTAGCCAGGCAGGCGCAGCAGCAGCGCGGCGTTGGAGTAGTCCTGCGCGATCTGCCACACTAGCCGCTTGAACTCTGTGCGCCGCTGCGTGGTGAGGTACTCCGAGTAGATGAAGTCTGCAGCAGCAGCAGCAGCAGCAGCAGCAGCAGCAGCAGCAGCAGCAGCAGCGGCGGCGGCGGCAATGGAGCAGTGGTTATGTAAGTGATAGCTACGCATGCCAGTTCAGCTTCTGCAGGCAAAGGAGCACACAATACACTGATATCTGACTGCTTTGCACTGCCAGCAGCGCCGGTTGCAGCCTGCTGCCTGCTGTCATGCCTGCAAGTGCTTGGCTGCCACAGCACTGCTGAATGACAGGGCAGGGCAACCAACCATACTGCTGCTCTGCTCCACCCAAGTTGATCCACAGCTACAGAAAAATCACGCGCCATGCTGCTCCGAGCACTGCCTGTGTCAGCATCCATTACAACATTGCTGCCTGTACCGGGGCATCTAGGTCAAACCATCTTTCCATTTACACCGCAGCTGCTGCTGCTGCTGCTGCTTGACACTCACCCCAGCTGAAGTTGCTCACACACACTGCCGGCACGCCCGCCATCGCTGCTGCTGTGCATGCCAGTGGCACCACATCTGACACCACCAGGTCAAAGTTGTTGCTCTGCAGCCACTGCACTTCTGCGGCAAGCATCTCATCTCTCCGCACTACTGCTGTGTTGTAGTAGTCTTCTAGGGAGCCCTTCACATCTACTGTGAAAGGGTCAAGCTGCTTTGAGCCTGCATCGAGTACTGCCTTGCGCAGTAGGAAGCGTGCTGAGGGCACCTCTCGCAGGAACACGCGCGCTGGTGCTGCTGTGATGACTGTGACGCTGCAGGAGAGACAGACACATGGAGTGTAAGTGGAGCGGGGTGAGGGAGGCGGGTGTGTATGCGTGCCGGCGTGCAGTGTCCTGAGCTTTAGGGGTTTTTGAAAAGCATGGCTTGCGCCAAGTGCAGTCCACAAGCAGCAGTTTGTGCGACCCAGCCCAACTGCACTGCATCTGGCATCCAGGCAGTACTAACAGAAGTGTTGGAGCTTCTTGCAATAAGAAGGTTATCATAGGCACATGCAAATACAACGGTATCACGTTCGGCAGGACCTGTGTAGCTGGCACTGCGAGTCACGCCTACATGCTGCTGCTGATGCTGCTGCTTCTGCTGCTGTGCTGCTCTCACCTGTGGCCCCTCTCCACCAGGTGCTTGCACACCTCAATGGAGCGAGTTGCGTGACCTAGGCCATGACCAGTGCAATAGTACGCTATGGAGAGTGGATCATGTGTAGCGTCTGACGCCATGAGACCTGATCAGGGAGTTTGCTGTGTGGTGTCGGAGAGACTGACGATGCTGGAGCCAGAAGGCTGCTGTCTGATACAAAGACTGCTTGAGAACGTTTTCAAGCATACATAAAGTGTTTCAGCTGTTACATCAGACATACAATTGGCACAGGCAGACGAGGTAGATCGTAGGCGTTCACGAGCAGCATCGTGGTCAAGATGCCAGCAACTCCACTGACGCAATAAGCCACATAGACACAGCAAGGACATACAGATTCTGCTTCGCATGTCCTGCCAACATAACAGAAGCCAACGACAAACCCTAGCCACAGACATGCGTGGATGATTGTTCTGTTGCCCAGCAGTAGCAGGCCGTGCAACCTGATCAGTGCTGTCAAACGCTCAAACGACGCACACAATTTGTGGTGTCAAGCAACGGCAACGGCACAGCTGCTCAGTAAGCTGAGCAGGCCCAGTGCAAGCAAAGTGATGCAGCATGCTTGATCAGCTGGCCCAGCTGTCGCGGGGACACATTGACAAAAACGAACCACACTGTGGTACAGCCACCTCCCTGCTGCTGCCTACCGTCTTTATGTTGTAAACATACGAGCGCAAGGCACCTTGCCTGCTGGCAGGTGCATTCTACGACCACATGTGGCGTGAGCACAGCTCTGCTCCCCATTGCCGCTGCACACTTGACAACAGTTGTACCTCACACAGCGATCCACTCCCGTGCCTTATCTCCAGGCACATCCAACATGATGGAGACGGCCTTGCCCACCCGCGGCCGCTCCTTGGTTGCTGCCAGCTGGCTCTGCACGCTGCGCACCACGCCCCAGGACACAAGTGCAGCAGCCACATAATCTAGCCGCTGCATGTACTCCTCCTCAGTGTAGCTGAAGCTCTGCTGCTCCTGTAAAAGCATTTGAAAGCATTTCAAAGCATTTGAAAGTTGCAGGTGGCAGTGTCAGGTGGGCAGTGATCCAGGAAGTTATTATGCACACAGTGCAACGAGCAAAACAACATACAAAAGTTTGTTGACAGAACAGCACACGGTGTGCTGAGGAATTCAGCATGCTGACCAAGCAGATGTGGTCAGCAAGGTACTGCAGGGCTGCCATGTCAACCTTGTATGCAGTGCAACAGACAAGCGTTCTGTGCGAGCACTGCACAGCGTACGACGTTCAGCCATGCTGCCACTATGCTGAATGTATACATATGCAGAGCGCACGCACCTTGTAGCGCCACATTATGTTCAGCGCAATGAACACCTGGCCAGAACAGCAGCGCAGGGCATTCTTTTCAAATACAGCCAGCTCAAGTGCTGAGCCATAGCTTGTGCTTCATCTGATGCAAATGTATGTGTCTGAGAGTGGGCATTAGCATGAGGCAATTAGACAGACTGTTCAACTCCCAGACAATCAGGCACCTTCGCAAGAGCAATCGCCCATGGCCTGGGTGAAAACACATGAACTCAAACGTTACGCAAGCTGCTTATGAAGATAGTCGTGGCCCTCAGGAGCTGCTGCAGTTGGGGAACGCGTATGCGTGTACTGTTTGAAATGCCAGCTGCTTCAAGCTGCAGGCTGACCAGGCCCCTGCTCACCTTGCCTAGGTATGTGCGCTGTACTAAGCTAACATCATAGCTGCGTCCGTACTTCTGCCTGTAAGGAGACAGAAAGCAGCGTGTATGCACCCGTTGCAGTGGAGATGTGCAGAGCCCTTGCACATGGATGCACCGATGGCTGGCTGACGCAGCATCGGACAAACAGCAAAGTCAGCTGCTCTTCACTGCTGTATATCATGCCATGGCAGGTGCCAGCCTGCTAGTGCAGCAGCGCTTGACCGGTGAGAGTTCAAGCACCTGCTGAGCACCAAAGCGCGGTTGCAAGCTATCGGCTGGGCAAACACAATCACAACCTCTCCATGCGCACCTAAGCAACCCCAGCAGCGCTGTGCCATCAAACGCCGCTGCTGCTGCAGATTCTGCTGCCTTGGCTTCTGCTGCCTGCCGTGCTGCCAGCTCTGCTGCCAGCTTCTGCTCCAGGCTGAGCTCTGCATCGCCGCCTGTGCCTGCTGCTTGAGGTGGCTGCAGCTGCAAGTGCCCCAGCCTGCGCCTTCTGCTGCTGCTGTTGCTGCTGCTGCCGCCGTACGCTACGCCTGCAATGCATGGCCTGGTCTGACCACCGTGGTGGTGGAAGTGAAGAGATGCAGCTGGGCTGCGCCCCAGCAGCAGCTGCATGCTTGCTAGAGTGCTGCTGTGCCCTTTCAGCCTGTGCAGCACGTGTGAACGTGCCTACTATGTCAGGGGTGTCCTGGTGCCTTGCTACAGTGCTTGTGGCAAGCACGACGTGCACATTCACGTGTTAACTGTGATTGAGCAGCCAACAGGCCCAATGTACGTATGTAGAGAGGTTGTCCAGCTGTCTGGACACACAACAAGGGCAGTGCAGGGTGCTCACAGGCTGCAGGTACTTGTGGCCGGTTTGACCTTGTGCCAGCACTATATGTCGTTGTATGCTAGGAGAATACCGTGGGTGCCTATGAGAAGTCACCAAGGCGCAGGATCGCAACCGACCAAGACCGGGGCTCACACCCCGTAACTGTTGCATGCGTGCAACCTGAGTAAGAAAGGGCCTGCATGGCATGGAAACACCAACAGTCAACAGTTGCGAGACAGATCATTTTACTCCTTGGTTGTGCATAGTGCTGCCTACTTCGTTAAGCGCCAAACCTACAGCAACCGCAGCTAGCACGATGAAGCTGCTTGCAGTCGCGCTGTATACATTCAAAGGAACCGAGGTAGAGCCCATATGCCTGGGATTCGCAGCAGAGCTATCCAGCTTCGGCTACTTTCAGCGGGGGTCAGTGAAGGAGCTGCTGTCTTTCACCAGCAAGACCATAGTGCAGCGCACGCAGCCAGGGCAGCGGCAGACCGTCAAGCAGGAGGACTACTTCTGCCACGTGCATGTGAAGGACTCGGGCATTGCTGGTGTGGCGGTCTGTGACAGGGACTACCCCACCATTGCTGCCTTCTCAGTAGTGAACAAGGCCATAGAGGAGTTCCTGCAAGCAGCAGGCGACTCGTGGCGCACAGCAGCAGCAGACAACAGCGCAGCACTGCAAGTGCTGGAGGCAGCGCTGCTGAAGTACCAGGACCCTGTAGCAGCAGACAAGCTGACCAAGATTCAGAAGGACCTAGATGAGACGAAGGTCATCCTGCACCAAACTATAGACAGCGTGCTGAAGCGCGGGGAGAAGCTGGACACGCTGGTAGACAAGAGTGCAGACCTCAGCCTTGCCAGCCAAATGTTCTACAAGCAGGCACGCAAGACAAACTCCTGCTGTAAGATGATGTGATGCAGCAGCAAAGGAAGCAGCAGCAGCAGCAGCAGCAGCAGCAGCAGCAGCAGCAGAGGGCAGGTGTGTGCCGTGCTTGTGCATAATCTCAGCGTTTGGGTTGTTGCGGCAGTTGTGTCAGATGCAGCAGCTGCTTTGCCCTGCACGTGGCATACTGTTGTCAGGTTGCTCTTCATGCAGCTGCACCTGCATTGCCACTTCTGCAGCAAGTAGTTGGCACTTGCCCGAGCAGTCTGAAGGCATGGCCCATTGCGTCTTCTCAACGTATCCACATCTTGGTTGTTGCCGCCAGCAATGCTGAATTGCTTTCAACCTGCGGCTGGGCTGTAGTAAGCACCAGCTTAGTGTGCCATACTGATGCAAGCATGATGCGGGCATATGCTTGTAAGCAGGAACAGCAGCACAGCGTGGTATACGCCGTCAGGCGCACAGGTGGATCTTGCTTGCGGACAGCTGCAGATGGTGTCACTATTGTATATATACAGTTGTCAGGGTGGTTGGCAGCCTGCAACATGAAGGGTTGCTGTTGCTGTTGCCATTGCTAGTAGTGCCTGCGTTGCTGCATGACAGGCAGCAGCACTTGGTGGTCGGCGAAGGAAACTTTTGCTTCAGTTTCGCTGTGCCCTTGAGCTGCGCCGGGTGTGGTTACAGCACCTGCTGAGTACTGGTTGTGCCAGCCTGCGTTGACAGTCAGCAGCAGGTGTATGTCTGTTGAAGCAGCGCATGCGGAACTCTGACAGCTTTTGCAATCAACCCACAGCAGGTTGTGCAGGCACCATCTTTGCAAGTGCCGCTGCCTGTGACAGCTTTGCACTTGGTCGTGGTACCATCCATATCTGGAGCATACACGCATGACTCATGAGCGATAAAGCTGTGACGCAATGCTGTTGCGCAATGCTGAACTCATGACATTGCCAAGCAGGGTTTCTCAGCTTTGTGTCATGCGATGGCGGTAGGGATTGGTGATTTTATCTCAGGTGCGCTGCAAAGGCGCACCACCATGATGTTGGATTGCAGCACAGCGCACTTCGCCGGCATCTGCCTGCCTGCTTCCGCAGCATGGATTAAGATGCCCTGCTTCTGCAGCATGTAACACAAGAACAAATGCGTAGCTGAGGCCCGGGGCACCACTGGCACTGCTGTTTCATGTCATGCGTAGCTTATAACAAAGGCCTGTGTTTTTGGGGCACATGTCTCCCTCCAGGTGGGCTGCACCCGGAAACTGAACTGCAACGACCTACGATGATGCGTGAACACCACCAGGATACGCTGAACAGTGGAAGCCAGTTACGTTTGTTACCAAACCCAGCGCCGACTCAGACAACAAAATAGCCTTCACTCTTCTCAACCATACCCGTGCTAGGGCGCAGGGCACCCAGCCGAGCGGCCACAGAGACAGGCAAACAGCAGAACATATACACTCGAGTCTCAAGCCTCAACCAACACGTCACAGCGGGTCTTCCCAAAAGATCCCCTATCTACAGCGCGGCAAGCAGCGCGCAGCAGGCAGCAGTTGCTGGCGGCTGCGGCAACTGCTTGCTGCAGGTGGCAGCTCGCGGCTAGGGCACGCGCAGCTGCTGCAGTGCAAAAGCCAACCACGTCCAGCTGACCCTGACCCACCCCCTCCACCATCACGAAGGGCCTTCAAACTACAAAGCTGCAGCTAGTGAACACTGAAGCTGATAGCTCTGCAGCTCTCCAGATGGGCAGTAGGAGGGCCGGCTCAGGGCTGGCTGCTGCTGCTTGCTTACTGGCGGGGGTTGGCCTCCAGCTCGTTGGGCACTGAGAAGCGGGGGGAGTTGCCTGCAGGTGACACATGCGGCAGCAGTGACAGTCGCACCCGTCAGTAACAAGCCTGCGGTGTTGAGCCAGTCAAGGACAAACTCGCCGGCAAACAGCAGCCTATTGCGAGGTGGCGAGCACAACCGAACACCCTGGGCTGTGACCATCTACTCACAAGGCCCATCATGCAAACATGCACACCACAAATAGCAAGGAACCACGCACTATTCTGTACCAAACAGCATGAAGGGGCGAACACAACAGTACAATACCACACTCATAAAGTAACAGCCGCGCACTCACCGTACAGGTACTCCTCGAAGCGCCTGACCTCGCCGATGCTGCCGAAGCAGACCTGTGTGCGCTGGTCATAGCCCTTGATGTCCACATCCAGGGCAGACTTGCACAGGCCGTCGCAGCTGCTGGCGCCGCCGGCCTGCTCCACCATGAGGGCCAGGGGTGCCACCTCGAACAGGATGCGCAGCTTGGCCTTGGTGGAGGGGCTGGTCACGTTGGTGAACACGCCCTTCTCCTTGACGATGATCTGGAACACGTCGGGCACCATGCCGCCGGTGTACCTGCGGAGTGAGCAGCAGTTCATGCATTGGTGGGGATTGTTTGATGTGGTTCAAGCGCAAGTGCATGAGTTCAGCATGCACGTTGGTGGAACATTTCCTTGTGGAAGCCTCAGCACACAGTGCAACGGAGGTGCACCACCTGCCAACTGCATGCACGCCATCTGCCCTGCCCCTGCTTGTAACAACACAGCCGAATAAAAGTAACAAGGAATCAAAGTAACAAGCCACACGCGCCCTCACCTCAGGGTGTACTTCTCGCCCAGGTAGTGGCTGATCAGGCGCTCGTAGGCGGGGTTGTCAAAGGTGGCGCGCAGGTTTCCGGGCGCGAACAGCTTGCCCTCGCCGATCTCTGTGGTCTCCTTCACGTGCACCCACTTGCCGTCGTCCATGAGCAGGAACTCGTGGCAGCCGGGGTAGCCGGCCACGGCCAGGCAGAACACGGTGCGGGGGCCGTAGATGCCCATGCCGGCGGCGGCCTGTTGATGTTGAGAAGTACAGGATGCAGCAGACGGAGGCAGGGAATGTTTAGAAAAGGAGATCGTAGTGTCAGGGTGTTGGTGCTGTGAGGAGCAGACGTGTGCTGCCAACTGCGCATGCTGCCGCTGTCACATGCACAGGCGCACTCAGCTGCACCCCGTTGCACTGCTTCCTGCGACGCCGGACCTCACAAATCCAGCCCAAGCAGTTCATAAAAAGGCAGTCAATGCTATCAAAACAGTCAGGGCCACACCTGCTCCCTGCCGGTGATGTCCTTCAGCTTGTCGCCTGGCCACACGCCAAAGATGGTGCCCACGGCAAAGTTGGTGTCCACGATGCTGCTGCCGTCCAGGGGGTCAAAGGCCACGCAGAAGCCCTCACCACCCACATCCACGGGCTCAGGGACCTCCTCGGAGCAAGCGTACTTGCACACGTGCTGCGGTTGAGAAGGTGGGAGTGATGTGGAAGGTGCGAGTGCAGCAGCAAGCAGAGGGCGGTGGTGAGGCGGTGCTGGTAGTGGATAGACTTGACGTGGTTGCTCACTAGGCGTTGCAGCTTGCAGGACAGTGCTAAACATGCCATGAATGCAGAATGCTTGACCGGCACACAGTTGAGACAGGTTGCAGCGCTGCTTTGCTCGTGCTGCACATGCCGTGCCGCGCCGTGGCCATCTCCACTGCTGCTGCCAACGGCAGCATGGCATGGCATGTGGAGCTGTACTAGCTGTGCAAACTGCAGCAACACCAGTAAACAGTGCAGGCGCGGGGCACTCACAGAGAAGCGCAGGGCCTCGAACAGCAGCTTGTCAGCCAGCATGTCCACAGCCAGCTGCTCATCGCCGAAGGTGTTCACGCAGGCGGTGCCGGCGCAAGAGGCAGTGCGGACCTGCGTGGCAGGAGCAGCAGTAGCAGAAGCAGCGAGAGCAGCAGAACCGATGAATGTAAGGAGGCGACACTGGTGGAAGGACTTCTATGTGCTGCAAGGTGCCTGCTGCGATTGCGGGATGAGCGGCAGGGAAAGATACACTGCCATTGCTGAGGAGGCACAGAGAGAGGCAGCTGATGGTGGGAGACCGCAGAGACGTTGAAGTTTGCTCTTGCAGGAAATCAACACCAGTGAGAGTGGAGGTGTTCAAAAGCAACAGCAAGAAGCGGCTACAGATCATGCGTCAGATGCAGTCTTATGCCTGAAAACAAGTTACAAATATGTGTAAACATCACTTATGCTGCTAGCTGAACAATTGATTGCCCCTGCTTGCTGTTCACCAAAACAGGCACCCACAATTGCAACTGCCCAAGCTGATCGCTTCGGCCTGCATTGGCCGTGCTCTGCTGCATGCACAATAAAATGGTGTTGAACAATATATAGAAGCAGTGTGGCATCTCACCTTGAACGCAATGGTGCGAATGGCCTCGGACATGCTCATCAGCAGCTGGCGCAGCTTGGTGTCGGGGGTGGCCTCAACCAGGAACTCTGCCAGAGAGTCTCCGATCTGCATAAGCATAAGATTGTTTGTTACCGCTTGTTGCAAGGAGCGAACAATGCTGGGATCGCGACAGGGTTGCCGGGCACCCACCTTTGCCTGGGTCTGCACAGCGCTCCTGCGACCCACGCGCATGCCGCGCACACCCTGCTTGGCAGCAACGGTGAAAGCAGCATTGCCGGCGAAGCTGCTGCGGGTTGCGGAGGCGACAGCCTTCACTGCAGTGCTCCTGCCAGCAGACACTGGGCGGGCAGCCACGGCCTGCAAACAGAACAAGACGAACTCGTCACCAAACTATGTATGTAAGAATTCTTTTGGAAGCTGGTACTTCGTCAATGGCGCAGTAGATCGCTGGGAATTCCTTTCTGTACCTTGCCGCTGGTGGCCTTGGCCACGCAGGCCTGCTGAGTGCGAGAAGCGAATGCGGTGGCCATTTTTATATGGTGGTGACGCTATAAGGTAGCGTGCAGGGGGCGAAACCGGCGTCTAAGTAAGTCGCTGCCTTGAACTCATTACGCAGAACCCTCGCTGGCGCTTGACCTCTTTTTGCTGCAGCAACTCTGTTGTAATTTGGTTGACTGGCCCTTCGACTTCAAACAATTAGTCAGCGTCGTGTTAGGCAGGTTGGAGCCAGCATGCTGCTGCCACCACTACCAGCATCAATGCTGCTGCTGTTGCTGAAGGCAATCATGCACACGCCCCGACGTGTATACAACCCAGAGCAGCCGCGACTTGTCGTGTGTGCTTAAACTATAGTCAAATATGCTTCCCAGGACTTCCTTGGCACAAAATTGCCAGTGTGGGGTCTTGGTAGCCTGGCACGTTTTAGCTGATCAAGGCACACTTTGTGGGGCTGCCAGCCTGGCTGCAGCCAGCACAAATCGTCTGATGGGCCAACATCTGTTACAGAGCAAATAAACTACTTCTGTTTGGTCAGCTGGGCAGAAGCTTGCCTGTTGCAGGAGACTTGCTGCACACCTGTCACAGATGCCAGTGTGATTGCGCAGCCATCATTTCTGCATACTCCCCACAAGCCAGCTCAGCACAGCGTTTCGACCCATGCATTTATCTGTAGACCAGTATATCTGCTTTCTGGAGATGCAGTTCCCAATGCTCTTGAATCAGCAGATGCCTGACGTGCACCTGCTGCAACGCCAGCAAGCCCTTTCACACCATAAGATCTGTGAACGCTTTGCCTTTCCCGCTCGCCTGATAGGCAGTAGCACATGCAGTTCGGCAGAAATGAAGTTTTTCTTTGGTTGGCAACTGCCCTTCTTTCACTTTACAGTACCGAAACCGGTACTGTACATGTACGCAGTACAGACTATGGCAGCTGCAGCATGTGCTCCCGCCAAGAACTCTGGATGTGTCACGTCTTCAAAACCTTGCGCCTGTTCAGTATATGGCACTCTTGCTTAATACTGCTGCATTTTGGGCGGTCCGAGCTTGCTGGAACGAGCATCGATCTGCCGAGGCGCACGCGGGAGCCGCGAATCGGTGGTTCGCACAGCTGCACAGCTGCGACAGCGCTTTACAACAAGCCGGCATACAGTTTCATTCACCAGAATTACGTCATAGGAAACCTGACTACGCGCACGAAGGGTGAAGATGGGGCAACGCATGTCCACAGGCTACCAGGCTGGTCGGAAGACAGCACCAGCACCACCCGTGGATGGCCTCCCGTACAGACATGCAGTGATCACAGGGGCAAGTGCAGGCATCGGGGCAGCTGTTGCATTGCAGCTGGCGTGCCTGCCAGGGATCACGCTAACGCTGATTGGCAGAAATGTGGCTCGCCTGGCAGCAGTAGAGGCGGCATGCAGGGCGCAGGGCGCACACGTAGGTTGGCGCGTTGGGTTGTGCAATGTGTTTTCTACTATCATGAAACAGCAGGTTTGGATGCTGCCAGCAAACTGGTAGTGAGTCAGTGCACCTCAGCTGCAGGAGGCATATGCCTATGCATATGCATGTGAGCAGCCATGCATGGCTAGCATATGCTAGGTGGCTTCAGTGGCCAGCACAGCCACAAGGGCTTGTCACCACTTCCATGGCAACTGCACAAACCCCATCCAGCTGCAAAAATAAACGCTGCTGCTGCTGCTGCCGCTGCTGGTGTCGCTGCCGCAGGTGCATGCGTTGTGTGTTGACGTCACCAACGCAGCGGCCATGACTGACGCTCTAGTACAGGTGACGCAGCGCACATGGATGCAGCAGCAGACATGACATATACCTGCCCCTGCTGCGGCTGGCTTGTCAACGTGACACAATGAGTAGTGTATGCCTGCAAGACAAACTTCCAGGTGCCGTGCAAGCTTGCCGTTGCTGATCAGTTTGGAGGTCTGCATGCCTGTGGGGGCTGCTGTATGTGAGACGGCAAAGTTTGTGTTGCTGACACTGCTTGTTGCCCTGCACCACTGTTACTGTTGTCCAAATTCATCCAAACAACAGGTGCACACAGACTGCCCGGTGGACCTGGTGCTGGCCAATGCAGGCATCGTGGCAGCAGCATCGCCTGGCAGCAGCAGCAGCAGTGCTGGTGTTGCCGCCCTTGCAGACAACCTGTGGGCTGCTGCACACACCAACATCATGGGTGAGCGCTGCCACCAGCAGCAGTACTAGGGTGGCGCATGTATTGCCCATGCTGCAATCCTGTTCATTCGAAAGAGATTACTGAACACCCGCCAAGGCTGCTTCATTGGCCGCATACTATGCACAGCAGCAGTCTGGTTATGCAGGCTGCGCCAGGAGCACACGATGCTTGCCAGTAGTTGCGAACACTGCTGCAGGTGCTGGCACCAGGGCTCTGCATGCTCCTGTAGGGTACCAAGTGCTGCTGCTTTGTGCTGTGCTGCAGGTACGCTCAACACAGTCACACCTGCGCTGCCGCTGCTGAAAGCAACTGCGGCTGCTGGCAGGCCTGCTGCTGTTGCCATCACAAGCTCTGTGTCTGTGCTGCCCAAGGATGCAGTGCTGTTTACAGGTAAAAGCATATTTGTGGGAGTCATGCTTGTCGACCAGAGTATTGCTGTATCAGCCTGTGCTGGGCCAGCATCAGCAAATGTGCGTGTTGATCCTGCCATCCTGCCATCCTGCCATCACTTATCAGCGACTTCAGACACAGCCTCAGGTGTTGCAGGTGTGCATGGTGCTGCTACACAACGGACACCAACTCATCTCATACCTTCTTTATGGTGCCGCCCTTTCTCATGCTTGACATTATGTGTTCAAATTCACACAGCAGGATACCAAGCAAGCCACCCTGTTGACAAGTTCTCTGTTACTGCTACCCTTGCATTGCTGCTGCTGCTGCTGCTGCTGCCGCCGCCTCAGGCCAGCTGCAGATGGGCCTGCTGCCATACGCCTGGTCCAAGCAGGCACTGCTCAGCCTGGGCCAGGGCCTGCAGGGGGAGCTGGCTGGCGGCGGCATACAGGTTTTCACCATCTGCCCTGGCGTGGTACTCACGGGGCTGGCCACTGAGCTGGCTGAGAGCTTCGTGGCAGGGGCAGGCACTGCTGCAGATGCGCTGCTGCTCCTGGGGATACTGGTGCTAGCCTCACCAGTGGCAGATCCAGCAGTGTTCAACCAGTAGCTGCTGTAGGAGCTGCAGAAGGAGGTCCAGTGGCTGTGACAGGGGAGGATGTGCTGAAGAAGAGGCCTGCAGCAGCAGCAGCAGCAGCAGCAGCGCTGGATGTGCTGCCTGAGGAGGCACTGAAGCAGAAGCTGGGGGCCATGACTGCAGAGGATGCGGCAGCGTACATCTGCCATGGCATTGCAGGTGGCAAGGTGGGTCACCCACACAGTACACGGTGTACATGGGCGTACATGTGCATCTTCAAGTCAAGAAGGTTGGGATGTGCATGTAGAGTGACAGCATGGCATGTACGATGTATGCCGGGCTGCCGACTGCACAGCCGGCGCTGCTGCTGTGCAGCTGGTCGCGCCTGCGGTGGTTGATTAAAAAGGCGCGTGCATGTCAGCATGCAGGGGTCACATGAGGCAGACCGCTGTTTCCATTGATATTGTCAAATTTCACCGCTGGAAGTATGGTAGGGTCCACCAATTGCTTTTGGTTCTTCGCTCAACTGCTATGTTTTGTTTGTTTCTGCCCTGCCTGCAACCTGTGCCGCTGTGTGCAGGGTGGCGTGCTTGCCTTCCCTGCTGCTGCTGTGCGCACGATGAAAGTCATGGCAATGCTGCCTCAGCAGGCACTGGTGAAGGCAGTCAAGCGAGGTGTGGACAGGTGGTATGCAGAGCACCACAAGACAGCTCCTCTCAAGACAACAAAGCTGCCAGCTTGATCACTTGTACAAGCGTTGCTTGAGCATCACGCAATAGTAGTATACTCTCGTGATAATAGTAGGATACTCTCGGGTGCAAGGCAGCATCGCCAGCAATTATTAGCAGTGATCAGTTGGTGGTGCCTCAGGCACCAGCAGTGCTGGTGTGCTGGGTGAAAACGCCTTATGCAACACCCTATGGTACTGTTGAAGTGGCAAGCTGTGGCGACTGCCACGGGCCACGGTGCTGCCTGATGCCGTGTCAGCAACGTGCCTGAGGTGCTGTGTTTGTGCGTTGTGTGGTTGATGGTGGCCCTGGTGTTCCGCGGTGCAGCTGAGCTGCTGGTGTGCAGAAAGGCATTGCCAATGGAAAGGCAGTGCGCGTCTACACTTGGTGTTGCCAACACCAGGTGATCAGTGATTGTGCATGTTTTCATGCGCTCAATAACGCATTCCATGTGTTGAGTTTCATGCGTAAGTTGTGATCATGTCGTTGCCCAGCTGATGAGGATTTGGCTTGTTGAGCCGCTAGTAAACCCAATCAACATATCTAATTTTCAGCCTAGTATGCATTGGCACAGTTTCCATGGCGCCTGCTTGGTGTCATGGTGAGAGAGAGGCTTGTTACAGGAGAAGGCAAGCTATCACCCGAGAGTGAGTCACTTGTCATGGTAGTCACAGTGTATGATGTTGCTATATAGCAACATATATGCGGTGTGTTCTGTTGTGGTGTGAGAGAGGCTTGTTACAGGAGAAGGCAAGCTATCACCCGAGAGTGAGTCACTCGCCCTACTTTCAGCTCACATATCGTATGTGGTGTTTTATCTTTGAGCAGTATGTCGCTGCTTCCAGTCTAGGACCTATGTTCAGCTTGTTGCCCAGACCCTGTATGTCTATGGTTGGGTAGTTTAGTGGTAGAACACCGGCATCGTATGCTGGAGACCCAGGTTCGAGTCCTAATCCACCGCTGGCAGCTTTCTGCATTCAATGCGCTGCTCAGCCTCAAACATCAATGACTGTTATCAAAGTGATGCACCATTGGTCCCAAACTTTGACGAGAACAGCCCAACAAGCTGTGCACACCTGTAAACGTTCTGCAAGCCTCACACACTCAAGTGGACTTGATCCTTCAGGCTCCGCGTTCATGAAACCTACAGAGATGCGGTCACATCAGTCACTCCAGGGTTTCCTGTTGGCAGCAGCCTGATGAAGCGCACCCTGGGCCAAGTAGGAACCTTGGACCAGTTGATCTTGGGAAGGCTGATCATGCGGTACATCACCATGTTGCCAGTCCTGGTGTGCATGTTGTCCAGACATCGGTGAAAAAAGCAGCAGCGGCAACAGCAGCAGTGAGATTGGTGTTGCACACTTGCTTGGCAGCTGCGCAGCATAGAGCAGCATATGTGTCCACACAGTCAAATCAGCAGGTGCTGCCTCAGATGCAACTTCCGCTGCAGCAGGCCCACCTGTAGAACATCACTTTGTTTGTCTGGTCAAACATTGCCGACCTGCAGGTCGGCCAAGCAGCAGGCAGCACAAGTGAGGCATCAGCATCTCAATCATAGCACATCACACACACACACACACGCACACGCACACGCACACGCACACGCACACGCACACGCACACGCACACGCACACGCAC
>RWJK01001175.1:4575-88975 GCA_004335835.1 Scenedesmus sp. ARA3 | reverse complement strand
AGCAGCAGCAGCAGCAGCAGCAGCAGCAGCAGCAGCAGCAGCAGCAGCAGCAGCAGGGGATTGAAATGTGGAGAACCAAAACAAGTCAAGTGTGTGCCTGCCGGCGGCTACATGGTGTTGAGACACAGCAGTTGCCTGGTGGGCAGCCGCATCTTGGGCCTGCTCTGCATGCGAAGTACTTGCGCTGGCAGCACCGGCTCATCTGCATCTCATCACCACCACCACCATCATCAATGAACCAAGTCATAGCAGAAATTTTCGGTAGTAGGGATAACGCCGAACGCCCCAACCCACCTGCGTCTGTTCCAGAAAGGTAGTCTTCGGCCGTAGGCAAGTGCATGTTGGCTAGCAGACTCATGATCAGCTTGTTGTCCGTGCGCAGCACCTACGCTGGCAGCGCTCGCTCACCTGTGTCTGCTCCACAAAGCACTACTAGTAGTAATCATCGCCCCAAGCACTACTAACTACTCCTGTTATTAACAGGATTACTGAGTAATCATCGTCCGTGGGGAAGCACATACCAGCCAGCACACCAAGCTTGCAAGCTTGCAACATCAATTGTTGTCCATGCGCAGTACCTACGGGGGCAGCCCTCGCTCACCTGTGTCTGCTCCACTAGGTAATCATCATCGGTGGGGAAGTACATGTTGGCCAGCACGCCAAGCTTGTTGTCAAGCACCTCAACCTTGCCAAGCTTGATCTGCACCACGCATGCTGCACCACTGGCATCGTATACTGCAAGCCACTGGCCTGGCCTGAAGGGATTGATGTCTGTGCCGTACACCAGCTGCATTTTCAACACACCACAGCAGACGCCATGTCAGGTAATGCACATTGATCAAACCAAAAAAAACATTGCACATGGAAGGAAGGAGAAGAGCGAGGTGCAGCAGCTTCCATTGTTGTGCATGGTTTTGCGGCGCTGGCGCATGCGAACGGGCCAGACTGCTGTAGTGATAGCGCACAAACTGTACAGTGCATGCGGCATTGTATGCAGGCTGCGCGACAAAGCTGCCACGAGTAAGCATCTGTTGCGTTGCACTTTCAGCAGCTCATCCAAGGCTCCCACTGGCAGGCAACCTCATACACATGCACGTGGACATGCACGGGGTGGACATGGTGCTGTTGCCCTTTACTACTACTACTGGCTGCTGCTGCCGCTCACCTGAATGTCCTCATTGTAGGCTTTCTTGACTTCTGCACACGTGCGAAACCTGCAGAATGCAAAGGTGCAGCGCTTCAACACAACCACCACCGCCATTACAGGCTCATGAGGTGCATCATAAAGCTGCAGCCCACTGTACTACGTGACACCCGTTGTTGCAAAACCTCTGTCCTCCTCTAAGCTACGCACGGAAGAGCTAGGCTCAAGCAGGCTTGCCTGCTTCTGATGCGCAGGACTTGTAACTTGGGACTTGCAAAACCTCCACCCACCTTGCCAGCGTCACCGCTGCCATGTCAAAGTAGTTGATGGCTTGCTTCTTTGGTGACTTTGGATCGTACGCGGGTGGGTCTGCATGGCAGCACATGCAGCATTACTGTACTGTCAGCAGACAGTGATACACATCACAACAGCATGAAATACAAGGCCTGCTAAGCAGTACAGTCAGCAGCCTGCCAGGTAGTGCAGCTGAACTCCGCTGATACACAGCAGCCAAGATATCTTGCAACGCAGGCTGGACTTAGGCTCAACCTCATTTTATATTGCAGCTTCAACTGGCCAATGATCCTTACTGGGTGATCCTTTGGGCTGGCCATGGTTGTGGAAGCCAACAACCAACCCCTGCAGGCAGCAGCAGCAGCAGCAGCAGCAGCAGCAGCAGCAGCAGCAGCTTCAAGAGAGAGTCGTCTAATTGCATGGGCTGGCTGCAGATCAACATGGAAGCCAAGTGCAGCATGAACCGTTTGTGTGGTGCCTTGCAGCTGCGAATATGTACGGTAAGCAGTCCAGATGCATTGTAAGCATTGTCATAACGTTATAACGCAATGCAGCACTCACCGCGTCGTTCATGCCTTGGTTGCAGACAAAGTAGTTGCCGCTTGGCATGCCAATGGGAGGCGACTTCTCAACTTGAATCACCTGCAGGCCACGAGATACACACAGCGCATGCACATCGTTGCGTCACCACGCAACCATAATCCTTCCTTCTATGCTGTGCAACAGAAGCACAGTATTGCATGTGTGTGTGGAGACTGCCGCTGCACCACGGATGGCATGAGGAAGCGCTGCCTCCTTACAGCTTGAGTCTGCACAGAAACACAAGCGCATGCAAAGTCGAACAGAGCAGGCATGGCCAGTAGTGCGTGGCACCTCGAAAATGGCAGTGCTGTGTGCACCAGTTGCAAGCTATGCTGCTGAAGTGATGACGTTGTGAGATCAAACTGTCGCTGCTGCAGCACCTACCTCTGTGAAGTTGTGCCCCAAGCATGTAGTACCGTATAGGAACTCCACTTGGGCCCCGAAGCTGGACTGCACACCAAGAGCTATCTGCAGCACCGGCAGCTTGCCACCTGCATGCAAGCAGCATAACACAATGTCAGCGCATATGCATGCATGCACTGCATGTGCATGATGCACACGTGTGTGCATGTGTGCAGCTCATGAAGGTGTCAGCTGCGCGGGCTGTGAGGTGTCTGTTTAGGCAGAATGCGTAGGTTGCATTTGTTTGATGGATGCGTGCTTGGTTGCAGCGGGGCGCATGATGCGGCCTGCATCACTGTCAACAGCTGGCTGCAAGCAACGATCTGCATGCACTGGCGGTGTGCACCACATTGCTAGGAGGTGAAACCTCCATGATATTGTAGTTAGCGACGAATATTGCAATCGTGCATGCTGAGCTGCGCTCCCAACTGCCCCGCAGGAACGTGCTGCTTGCCTGGGGGAACCACCAGCAAGCCAGACGACAGACCCCACTGCTCGCTGAACGCCATGCCTGTCACGACTGAGCCATTGCCACACAAATCATCTTTCAGCTGTACGCTGTTGCAGGCGAGGCTGGCTGTACAGAGCACAGCCAACGTCAGGATGATCAACGTTGCTGTGTTGCGCATCTTGGGAACACGTTCAAACATTGCGTCTGAACACTGACAGTTCAAAGTTTGAGTGCGAACCAAGATCGCTGACAGGCAGGCATCGCGGCGATTGAAGAGCAGGGTATTTCTGTCTGCAGCTCCAGCTCCCGGCCAGACCACAGAGATGATTTGATGTGTCACACCACGTCCTATACACAGAACCCGTACCGTTGAATACAATTATGTGGTCTTCGTTTGCTTTGTTGAGGTTTGTTCTGCCCTCCAAGACCTCAAAACGCGTCTGCAGCATCCCCGGTGACTCAACCGCCCCGCCCAATGCTAAGCGGCATTCACAGCCTCACGGGTTTATGGGTGTCGAAATATAATTTTACTGTTGACTATGATCTGTTGTACATGCGACATAAGCACATCGTGTCACCATGTAATTAGCACCAGTAACAACCTCGACGACAGTGACCACCACCACTGCCACAACACCAAGCCAAGCTTGGCACATCGGTGTGCAAGGCACCGTCATGCTGGTTGCTTATCTGTGCTGGCAGACCAGCATACAAGAACACGCACACCAACTTTATAGGCAGCAACCAACACACGCTACTAATAGTTATGCCGGAAATGTGAGGCACATCATATGATGTGCACTCACAGCATGCACGGTCCACATGTATGTACAGCTCTAAACCCTTGCCCGATCCAGTGCCAGCGACACGTGCAATACAGCCTCACCACATCAAGCCTGCAGTGCAGCAAAGCGTTTCAGCTTCACATCAATCGCCCCAGGCCGCAAAACATACTTGTACTGCGCATCTGCCAGCCACTGCTCGACAGCCCTAGGCAAACTTGCCTCGCCGCCGCTGCTGTTGTTGCCCTTTCCCACAATGACCCTCAGCTGCTGACTCAGCGCAGCCTGCCGTACGTGCAGCGGCTGGTCATCAGACAGCAGCAGCTGCGTCAGCACCTGCTTCCTGCTGCCGCTGCTGCTGCCAATTGGTATGCTGCCTTGATGCATCTCGTCATCCGCAGGTCCTGCTGGCGCTGCTGCTGCTGCTGCTGCATGGGGGTGTGCTGTTATGTCCTGCACAATGTCTTGCAGCAGCTGCAGCCGCTGCTGTAGGGCCTGCAGGGCTTCCTGCACATGCAGCCCATGCAGGTCTAGCTCCCACTGTGGATGAAGAGCAGCAGGTGGAGCAGAAGTGCAAGTCCTTTCAGCACATGTCAGCAATGCCCATTCCACCTGCTTGCACATGCAGCCCATGCAAATCCAGCTCCCACTGAGGTCCCACGGCATCAGGTGCAGCAGCAGCAGCAGCAGCAGCAGCAGCAGCAGCACACGTCAGCTGCGGCCCCAGTTGTCAGGGACAACAAGACTTACATGCAGCCAGCCTCCTCTGGCTGCATATGGCCAAACACACAACCTCAAGATCACAGCAGGCAAGCAGCGAAGCTGTTCTGCCGTCTGGCAATGCAGTTCTAACTGCCACTGGCAAGGCCACACCCGTGCAGGCATGATGCATTTGTCTATTGCATGCAACAATCCCTCCTGGCACACAACCTGGCCTGCTTTCATGTGTTAAAATGAAAACCCTCCCTGTACAACCCACGCCTGCCAGAAATATCACCAAAGCTATGCACACGCTCACCAGGCCAGCAGCACTGTCCATGTTGTGCAGCACCTCAATCTTCAGCGCTGCTGCTGCATGCGCTGCGTCTGCAGCCTCTTTCAGGGTTGCTGCCTCAAAGTGCAGCTGCTGTGCAGCGCTGCGGTCACCCGCAGATGCTGCAGCGGACGCCCTGGCAGCAGCAGCACGGCCCACAGCAAATTTAGTACATGTGTCAGTCACTGGAAATAGGCGAGCAACAGCTGAGGACAATAAGTTAGGCAGTCCCTACAAAGCGGCAGTCCCTACAAAGCAGCAGCTGTAGAAATCATGGCACTAGTAGAGCCTACAATGCAACACCATACAGAACATTTGTTCACGTCCATTCAGGACGCATGTTGTGTCTCAACCCAGGAAAGCTGCTCTCACCTGCGCAGCACTTTCTGCCACTGGCGCGTCAAGCGCAGCGCGTCACGCCTCACACTATGGTAGATGTCGCTTGAGCCTAGCTCCTGCTGCTGCTGCTGCTGCTGCTGCTGCTGGTCGTGCTGCTGCTGCTGCTGCTGCTGTTGCTGCTGTTGCTGCTGCTGCTGCTGCAGCTGTGGTGGCAGCTGCCTGCTGTATCCTGCTTGAGTTCTACTTTCTACATCACCTACTGTAGCTAACACACTACTGCTGCAATCGCCTGCACTCATACGAGGAGCTGCGCTACTGTCCTTGCTGCTGCTGTGCACACTGCTCACAAGGTTGCAGTCGACCCCTGCTGGCGTTAGGTCTGACAGAGCTGCTGCCGCTGCCGCTGCATTGTTGTCTACGCTGGACAGTACTTCTTGAAGCAGTTCAGGCTCACACCATGGATGCAAGTGTGCCAGCTGCTGCATGAGCTGCTGTATGTCCTGCTGTGTCTGAGCCCGTTGTTGCTGCTGTTGTTGCTGCTGTTGTCGCTGCTGATGCTGCAAGTGTTGCAGCTGGTGCTCTTGCTGCAGTTGGTGACGCTGCTGCTGTTGTTGTTTTGCAGCCTCAGCAAAGGAGGGAGCAGAGCTGCTGCGTCTAACGCCTCCCGCTTTTGGAGGCAACGCATGCTGCTGCTGTTGCTGCTGCCGCTGCAGCTGGCTTGAACTATTCCTTCCGTCTGCTGGTGGCACTGCACTGCTGCTGCTGCCAGCTAGGGACGGGAATGCATCTGCTGTCATTTTGGGCGCTGGCGGGGCTTGCCCGCGCTGCCTCACAAACACAGGGGCTGGCGGCGACCTGTGATGTGCTTGGGCTGGGCTGCATGGTGCACTGCGGTTGCTGCTGTGCAGCTGCTGCTGTCCGTTTGCATGGTTGCGTAGGGCAGCCCAGGTCTGTCCTGCTGGTGGGGGTGTGACAGCAGAGCGAGCCTGCAGGCATTGTGAGGCAGCAGGGGTGCTCCTCAGGCTGCTAGTGTCTGACGAGTCCGCTCAGTTAGGGTGCAAGTGCTGAAATACGTAATAGGCGTATGTGCTTTCTGTTCACGTTGAATGAAAGTCCTTACATGCGGACACCAGCCGCACCTTTGGGCTACAGTAGCTGCTGCGACCAGGAGCAGCAGCAGCAGCAGCAGCAGGAGCAGCTGGTTGCTGCTGCAGCAGCACCTCCGCAGCCTCCTCCAAAGAGCCTGAAGATTTTGCTAAAGCCGCATCAATCTGCTGTTTGCTGTGCAAAGGGAACAGTTCCTGCAAGTGCTGGCTGGCACCAGGCTGCATTTTGGGTGGCTGCAGTAACCTTGTTGGTGCAGCTAGCGGTGAGGCGTTTGCGCGTGTAGCAGGCTTTATGGGTGCTCCGTGAAGTAGTATGTGATAACCCGCAGCAATCACAGCACTGCATGAGTTGCCGGTGAGGTCAGCCGCTGTGGGGAAAGCTGTCATGCAATTCGCGGTCATCGGCAGTATATACGTGTTGCCCGTCTCGGCCTCGTCACCCCTCATAAATTATCGCTACCTCTGGTTTAGATGGTTTTCTCGCGTTGCTTGACAAAGCTCAAGCTAAAAACCCGGTTTTCCGGCCCGGGCACAGCCTGGCAGGTCAGCAGGTGACACAATGCATGGTCAACGTCCATTGAACGAGCAGACAGCTGGTCAACACCCACCGGATAGTGTTTTGAAGCGCACAGATAGTCATCAGTTACGAGAAGAAGCCCATCAACGCCCTCACACCACTCATCGTCTATGTACAGCAGCCCTTAGGCGCAAAAACAACGAACCCCTCTGGTAGCGGCTGACATGCCTTGCTGCCTGCACAGGACATGCCAACAAATGGCCTGCAGTGGCTACACATAACATACGCTAGTCCCGCAGATATGCTGGGCAGAAATGAGCCGCTGCCTCAGGATGCGATATAGCTGCCTTGCCAACAGGCTCTGCAGCGTACCCATTGCTGGGCATTCATTCAAATAATCAGAAGTGCCAATAACATCGGGCAGCGCTGACGCATGCAGCCGAGGTGTAAGCTGTTGCGCTGTGCAGCACTTGACATCCACTCATCTCTCACGCACATGGTATGTAGCTATCTGCATTTGTGTGTACCAAACAGCACAAACAATGGCAGCGCGCCATTGTGTGAATGCTGATGGCGACAACATAGTGTGGCATGTCAGCAGATGCGCCATGCATTCAGAGCTTCACTGTGCTGCTAACACCAAAAGACAAGTAGAAATGTGCTGCTCTGCTGGTAACAATCAGAGCTGTGCCTCTGCCCTCCTCTCGCTGGTTAGGTTCAATGAGTCAAAGCATATCCCAAACAGACACATTTCTTGTTTTGGTCAGCGGTTGCCGAACACACCCAACAAGTGTGACACGAATCAACACTAGCGCACATGCCATATACCTTACTGCCCCCCTGCAAGCCACACTGCCTGGCCGGCAGTAACACAAAAGGCTACTGCGCAGCCGTATCAGCAGCAGCAGAACAGTCCGCTTTGACATCAATGCCACAGAATCTGCGGTGACACTCACCACACTTCCCTGCTCCTCAGAATATGCACGCGTCACGCGTATGAATACTGTTGCAAGGCGGCATTGGTTCACAGTTTGCTGTGCTGCCAATGCTGCTGGACTGGAGCTATGCTGCCCTATGCAGCCGAAGTGGCTGGAGTAAACACAGTGCCTGGTGCTTGCAGCACACGCGCATGCACTCACACACTCATACCTCACTAGGTGCAGCCTCTCATCAACATCGACGGCTGCAAGTGCGGCATGCACATGGCATGCACACTGCATGACCCTGCCACAACCACGCCAACTGCTGTCACTGCCCTCGCTCCTCGCATGCAGCACCGCAACTCACAACGAACAAATGTGCCGTTTGACAGCGCTGCATCCCTCAACACAACAGCCTGGCTCTTCTTCCAACTCTGACAGGGCCACATGCGGCTCCACTCCAGATGACAGGCAATGCACTGTGGCACGGCCTATCGCAGCAGCTGCACCATGCACTCGCTTGCAGTGATAATCACTCATACTCCCAGAGCATCAGCAGCAGCCTTGTTGCGGCCAACAACCAGTAGTCGGAGGACCCCCAGCAACTACAGACCGCTGATACAGCTGAAAGCCCCGCTTCCAGCCCTTGTGTAGTGTAGAATGACACCACACCATATCATACCATCACACTCTCTGCTAACATAACATAACATGCTCACAGCTCCAGCAGCACGAAGCGGGCAGCAGCAAACACGCCAACCCAGAATGCGCCGGCAATCACCAGCTTGCTGGCCTGGTCGCCTGCGCTGCTGATGCGGCTCTGCAGGCTGCTGACAAGGGCCCGGCCGGTTGCCAGCATGCCCACACCACCCAGCAGCGCCACGGCAGCCAGCAGCAGCGCCTTGGTCTTGTCGTCAAGCGGCGCCTGCAGTTACGAAAAAGCATATTGGTAGCAGTTGGTTGTGGTGGTGTGATGAGATGTTACGATGCGAGGGGTAGCGCATGGCTGATGGCAGAAGCCACGCACGGACCGTGCGAGCTGAAGGAACCGGCTGGCGCTCGGCCTCGACAGTTCAGCATGCAGGAAGTCTGTAGACGCCTGCATGACTGGTGCCAGGGCCGCCGCTTGCTTCTTATGCTGCTGCACAACTCAACCGCAATAGTTCCAACCCACCCGACAACCAGCTCACGTCAACTACACCCTTACTGCAGTGACAGGCACCGATGAGGGCTGTCGCTTCCTGCAGAACTCAACCACAGTAGCTCTGACCCACCACACAACAGCTCACGCCAACGACACTCTCTTGCTGCAGTCCAAAGCATACAGCACCGTGCCAAACAAAGCTCACGTTGGTGATCTCTGTCCGCACAGCGATCTCGCCCAGGTCAGTCAGCTCGTTGAGCAGCAGGCCACCACCCGCTCCAGCCACCACCAGCACGCCTGCAATAGCCACGGGGCTTAACTGCTTGGGCGCCTGGCGGGGGTCCCTCAGCTGCAGGTCACCAGTCTCAATGAACTGCTTCAGGCCCTTCTCACCACCAGCAAAGCCGCCAGTGGCACCGGCTGCAAATTGGGAGAGGAGAGGGTGGAGGATGGTGAGAAGTGCAGCGGAAAGGGAAGACGCGTGTGAGCCGCTGGTGTGGTGGAGTGGTGCGGGCGCTGAAGAGCATGCGGCTTGCTGGTGATGCTTCTAGCTGCAGCTGCAGCAGGAGCTTAGATGCAGCTCTGGTTTCATCTGCAGCAGCTGAACTTATCCCACTGCAGCACCACCCAGTATAAAGCTACGCAGCTCAGCCAAGCCACATCCAGCAGCAGCAGCCACTCACGGAAAATGCCCACGTCGTCCTTGGCCGGGTACTTCTTGGGGTCATCCAGGATGAAGCGGCCTGGGGCGCCAGCCTTGCGCACCTCCAGCTCACTGCGGCAGCAGCAGCAGCAGCAGCAGCAGTGAGTGACAACGTGAGTGACAGGCCTGAGGATGCTGGAGAGACAGATGGCTGCTGTGGGCGCCGCTGGTGGGGCAGGTGGCTGGCTGGCCAGCAGGGGGCGGCTGCTGTGGATGCTGATTGCATGCGGAATGCAGGCTGGCCGCGCGGACAGCATGAAAAGGGGAAGATTGATGACATATCATGAATGTATGTAGCACAGAAAAGCAGACAGGAGGCAGTGGATAGGAAACAAAGCCCTCAGCACTCACTCCTTGGCGTAGCCCACGTAGATGGGTGCCTTGCCATCCTTGGGTGCTGGCGGGCTGGCGGGCCGCGCTGCTGCTGGCGCTGGCGCTGCTGCTGCCTTGGCGCCGGTCTTGGCTGCTGCCTTCTCACGCATCACCTGCTCGCGCAGCTGCCACAGCCCAGCCTCACCACCGGCCCAGCCGCCTGCGTGTGGTGCAAAGATTTGCACAAGATTGCGTTGAGTTAAGAGGTAGTTGAGCAGGTGCATCGCATTAGGTCAGGCCCAAGATGCAGGCTGAACAAATGCAACATGGCAGGATGAGGCGAGGCAGGATGAGGCGAGGCAGGATGAGGCGAGGCGCGCGTGCCGCACTCTGATGCAAGGAAACCGCCCTGCGCAAGGAAACCAGAGTGCTGCACTGACAGCTGCCGCACAGCCGCTTCTGTGGCTGCTTGTGGAGCTTTCACTGTGGCAGCAACACTCCTGCAATGCAACTGGAAGTGCTACTCATCCCACAGCAGCAGCGGCAGCAGCGCCGTACCTGTTGCGCCCAGCAGGGGGCCCAGGTCCTCCTTCTTAGGGTACTTTGCGGGGTCATCCTTGATCACGCGGCCTGTGCGGCCCTCGCTGCGGTCATAATCTCCCTTAGGGAAGCCAATGTAGATCTCTGCGAGCTTGTCATCCTCTGCTGGCGCTGCTGCTGCAGCTGCCTCTGTGCGCTCAGCTACGCTGGTGCCCGCAGCCTGGGGGAGAGGGAGGGGAGGAGCAGAAGGGCGTTAGAATGTCAGTTGTTGAGCTAAAGGGTTACTGGACGGGGAGCATGTTGGTAGAGGGTGTTGGAGTGCTGGCTGGGTGCACAGAAGGTGTGTGCAGCCAGCCAGGTGCAGCACAAAGCATGTCACGTGTGCCGGCGTTCACCACTGGCACCATAGAACCACCCCGACATAGACAGACAAAAGTGTGTGAAGCATCTTATCGCGTTGCAGGAGGACGAAGGTGCAGTTGGAGTGGCGCTGCCGGTGCGGAGTGTTGCTGCCACGCGCGCTGAGGCAGGTGCTGACAAGCAAGCGAGGTAACATGTGGCCTCATTGTTGCCAGAACTATCTTCAACGACATGTGGGGCTGCAGCAGCGATAGCGTGGTGGTGGCAGCAGCACCCCTGCGTTCCTCTTTCGCACACACCTTGGTCACTGTAGTCCTGCTGCGCCTGCTGACGAAGCGTGTGTTGACACCAGAAGCTGCTGGCTGCCTGAGGAGCTGCATTTTCACTCTGTGCAAAGAGGGCTGGTGCAATTGGGACGGAGAGAAAGTGTGTGTGGGCTGGTATGATGTGTGTGAGCTGTCTCAGAACATCAAACTAGCTTGTATGGCAGCGTAAAGGTGCAGCAGTGAGGTGCGCTGGGGATGATTACGGTGTCGTGAGGCTTGTCATGCCAAGTTAGTCTTTGAAGCCTCACATTCTCCTACAGCACTCTCCTATCACGGGCTGACTTAATTTTCCGATCTCCACATTCACCCGTTTTTGCTGGATTTACTCGCGAGCGAACGTAATGACACTCGTGGCTGTGCAGGTGCCACCAGTGCAACTGCTGAGCTGCCCGTGCACGCATGTGCCCGCGCTTTTCAGGTTGCACTGTAGGCGTCATTCATGCTGACAGTAAGCTTCCTGAAGCTGTTCACTTTAAATCCCCGGCGCTGTGGCAGTGTCACGCAGGGCTAAGCAGCAGCAGAATGAGTAATCAAGCTGGCTGCCAGCCTGGCATGCCCGTGTCAGCCACTGTGCTGACCTTACATGCCAGCTCAGCATTCCGCAGCAACCTTTTGAAGCTGGCATCATCAAGGCAGCATGCACAGCAAGGGACCTCTGGCGTAGCGGGAGGTCCTACACCTGGGATGCTCATGAGAAAACTGATCAGATCCTGAGAAAACATGTAGAACAGAAGTGTTTGCAAGAGCACCATTAAGGCATGCACTCATCTCGGTCACGTTGCACCAAGGTATCATACATGCGAGCGCAGGTCTGAGAGAGTCCAGCAATCTCTGCCTACACTGCCAGCAGCACTACGGTACATACCAGCCGCTGGTGCTGCGGCAGCACTGCGGTACATACATTGTCCATCTTTACATACAAGCCCTAGCAATCGCAGCCCACGTACCTAAATGTTCTACACTGTGTCAGAATGAGTCTAAGCAACTGTGTGGTGCTGGCTGTCATGGTGCTGCACATCAACCAGCCCACTCTACCACCCCAGTTCCTGCAGACTACTGCCGGTAAACGGTTTGGCACCAGACACGCCCACACAGCATGCTAATTCTTCACATCCCCACATCCGCAACACAACGCGGCACGCGTGGTGTGCCTGCACACAGCTGCGAAGCTATACATCGCGCCGCATGGGCCTTAGCAACCAACAACATACACAACACCGTGTTTTGCTGAGTCTGTATTCAACAGTACCGCCGCCATGCTACGGCCTGAAGAGGAAGCTGTGACTGAGTTCCCCCAAACACTGCTGCCCCGCATTGCGCAGGTGCTAAGCTAGTCTGCTGTGCCTAGTCAAAGTGTAAACCCTGGAGTCTAGCTTGCAGACCCTACAGTCATTTGCCACATGCTGCATCAGCCCAAGGCCAATGTCATTGCTGCATTATTATGCACACGCAATGCAAGCACCCGGGCGCTGCCAGCAGTGCTCAGCCATGTATGGCAGCAGACTACTGCCTAGATTGCAGCCTGCTGTTGCTTGTGCCAGCACACGTGGCCAATCACAAGCCCTGCATGTTGCTGAGCCGTACTGACAAGGCATGCTCGACAGCTCACTGCACTGTGCTGCCGTCACAACCCTGCACCACATGCAGTGTACTGAACAAGCACCACATGATGCTTGCAAGCAGCCCAGCCACAGGCTGCCACACAAGCACAGCTGCGCTGTGGTGACTGGTGACACGTGCAAGCATGCACACTTCCAAAGCGGTGTGTGTGCCAAAGCAGCTTGCGGCTGCTCATGTGCTGCTGTTACCTCATACCCTGCACTGCTGCTGCATGTCAAACTGGGCACTTCTTCAACCACACGCGTGTCTGACAGTGCCCTGCAAACAAACCATGGCATCTGCTGCTGCATTCCATCGGTCGCCAAGTAAGGCGGCGCAAGCGCGTTCTACAGGTGCTGCATAAATGCAGCGGCGACGCGCTACAGCCGCATTTGAAGGCATGAAACCTCCCATGATGAAATTCTCATACCAGATCTGCAAAACACCACACCTCCTGCAGGGTTCAACTTCATCTCAGCAACTGCCTAAACCCAAGCCAGCCTGCAAGCAGGCCGTGTGTGCAGACACACCAGTCACTTCGCCTGTGGGGCCTACCGAACCCTACGGCACATTCAAATGTAGACACTTCCAGAAACGCTACTGCAGGGGCATTGTATGAATGTCAAACAGCTTGCTGGCATGTGCACAGTCCAAGCGGTAAAACGTGCGACAGCCGCCACACTCTCGACCTCCTGACATGTCACATGGTATGATGCATCAGGTCACCGGCCACGCTTCCTGTCTCTAAACTCCACACACCAGGTACCTGTAGCACACCACATCAGCATGCTGCAGATCAACGAGAATGAAATCTGGACGCGAGCAGTGCAATGCCTGTCAAATCACGCCCTGCACATCTGCTGCTGGGTTGGGCATCCCAGGTCGTCTGAGAAAACAGTTTCTGAACGACAAGCTGCATATCCTAAATCTGTGCAAAGCTGAATGGATTGATCACAGCCACGTCACGCAACCTGTCTGTGCTCAGCAGATCCATGATAGGCTGGCAGCAGAATCACACTAGCAACTGTTTGCTGTACATTCGGCTGCATCACACATGACATGTCGGAAATCACAGGGACAAATTCGCAACTGAGACATGTAGGGAAAGCTGTCGAAGCTTCACATGCTTCCACCACATGTGCAGCTGTCACAGAAGCGCCTGTTTTGTTGATTCCTGTGAGAGCCCTTACTTCTGCCAGCATCTGCCAACATGGTTGTAGAGTCAGTCCAGCCGACATGACTACCATAAACCCAAAAGCCAAGCCTGCCCTACAACAAGAGGCCAGATCAGCTAAACGCATGCGCTACCACACACCCATAAGCTGCTGCCTGCCTCGTCAGCGCACACCAGACTAATCTGCATGACATAACGGCTGCTTGTGAGAGCGTACACAGCAATTGACGCTGCTGCTTGCCATCTGAGCTGAAGAAATCATCATACACACCCTGCAAACATACACGCCTGAATACCTAGCTGCTGCGTGCTCTAGCGCTTACACCCATCTAGCTTGCTATAAGCCACTCAGGCATCCTGACACCCTACCACATGACTCTGTAGCTGCTACTCTCTAGCTCTTCCACAGCGCAAGAAGCTGACTGTACAGGCTGTTGACTGCAGCAAGCTGTCCTAGTCCAGCCCCCCCAGCAGTGCTATGTTGCGCCTTCTGGGCTGTCCGTTGAAGGCCTGCTTGCTGGAGTACCAGAGTGGCTGGGGCCTGCTGCAGCAGCTTGCTGCTGCTGCTGCTGCTGCTGGGCTGCCTGTACAAGTGGGGCCAGGCTAGATAGCAGCTGCTGCAGCAGAGCTGATGACTCAGCAGCAGCTGCTGGAGCTCCCGGCACAGCACCACCAGCCTCAGCTGCTGCTGCTGCTGTTGCTGCTGCTGCTAGTGCTGCTGGTGCTGCTGATCCCAGACTTGGTGCTGCTTGCAAAGCTGCAAGTGCGGCAGCAGCTGCCGGCTGCAGCTGCCCCTCAGCAGCAGCCGAATCAGGTGCCGCACTGCGTTGACACGGCTGCGGTTGTGCTGCTGGCTGTGCAGCAGCTGCTGCTGCACTTGCAACTGGCTGCTCATGTGCAGCGGCCAGCATATGCAGCAGCGCCAGCCGCAAGTCAGGCACAGGCGCCGCAGTACTCATGCTGCCCTGCTGCTGCTGCGGTTGCTGCGGTTGCTGCTCCTGCTGCTGCTGTTGAGCAAGCAGGTGTGGCAGTAGGTCTGCCAGTGATGTTGGCAGCCCTACTCCTGCCGTAGCCGAGCCTGCTGTTGCCTGCTGCTGCCTCTGCAGTGGTGCAGCAGGCGCAGCTGCAGACGCGCCAAGTGCTCCATGCATTGCTGCTGTTGTCATGGCTGCTAGTGAGGCTTGCAAGCATGGCTGCACCCCAGCTGGCCTAGCTGCTGCTGCTGCTGCTGGTGATGACGCAGCAGCAATAACTGCTGGAAGCAGCAGGGCCGACCCTGCAAGCTGCTGGTGCTGCTGGTGCTGCTGCTGCTGCTGCAACAGTGGCGGCCGGTAAGGGATGACTATAGGCTCTAGGACTTGCAGCAGTGCAGCAGGCTGCTGGGTGACTGTAGGAAGCACCATGGCCAGGCCAGCTGTTGCTGCTGCTGCTGCTGCTGTCGCTGCTGCTGCTGGATTGAGCAGCGACTGCAGGTGTGCCAGCTGCAGTGCTGGCAGGTGCATGCCGAGTCCTGCTGCTGCCAGTGGCACCTCCACAGTCACAGCACCATCCACCTGCGCCTGCTGCTGCTGCAGCTGCGATGCTGCTGCTGCTGCTGCTGCAACAGCTGCTGCCGTCGCTGCCGCTGCCGCCTCTTGCTGCTGCTTCTGCAGCTGCGCCGCCTGCTGCTGCCGCAGCAGCACTGCAGCAGATGCCGGTGACAGCGGCGTACCACTCACAACATGCTGCACCAACTCCACCAGCAGAATCAGCTCCTCTATTTCTTTTGTCTGCCGCCCTAGATCTGCATGCACTGCAGCGAGCTCCTCTTGCCGCTGCTGCGCCTCAATCTGCGCGAGCTTCTGCCGCCGCTTCGACCTGTCTGCAGACTCCCGATTGGCCATGATCCGCCGTGCCTTCTTTTCTGGAATGGATGGATCATCCAAAGGGTTTGGCGCCTTTGGCCGCCCAGCTTTGCGCTTAGCAAGGCTGGAAGGGTCCGGAGCAAGCCCTGCTGGCACGCCTGGAAGCAATCCAGGGCCGGAGTGCAGCAGCAGCGGACCCCCGGCGGCTGCAGCAGCGGCAGCAGCAGGCGTAACAGGCACCACATCATGGCCGCTGCTCACCATACCCCAGATGTGTGCTGCAGTCGGCGGCGGCAGCGCAGGCGGCCAGTTTATGAGCTTCTGGGTGCCTGCCAGCGCTGCTGTGATCGATGTGACTGCGGGTACAGCCTGTGACGTTGGGGCTGCTACTGCCGCAAGCAAGGCCGCTGTGGTTGCTGCTGTACTGCTGATGCTGCCAGGCACCAGCTGCTGCTGCTGCTGCTGCTGCTCTGGTGGTCCAGATGTACTGGGCTCATCCGATGGCTGGTGCTGCTGCTGCTGAAGTGGCAGCCCAAGTCCAGCAGGTGCTGCAGCCTGCTGGCCCTGTGAGTCCTTCTTGGCCTGTCCTTCTGAACCATTCCTTCCAGTCACAGCTGGCTGGCTGAGTTGCTGAGCCTGGTCTCTGGACTGAAGGCTCGGAGCATCCAAGGGCGATTGAGCATGCTCTCCAGGTTGCATGCCTCAGTGCAGGGCGCCCATTCGTTTTCCATCAACACAACGTATACATCAACTGGTCAACTGCGAGGCAGAAGGCAGTCAACACAGCGCAGCATCGAGTCAGCGCAACATTGGCAAACAGTTGCCGAAGAGCCAGACGGTCAAGCAGCAGATTCACTTATGCCAGTCGCTAGAGAAAACTCAAGACGTTTACGAGGCACTGAGAGCATCGCCACCCGTTGCTGCCGCATCCGTTCGTCTGCGGACGCAAAGCATTGCACGCTCACAGATCAGCCACCAACCTGTGTAAAGGACACTTGAAAACCAAAGTAATATGCGCTAAACTGCTTTTTAGCTGCTTCACTACTCGTCACGCTGTCTCAACGGGCAGCTCAAGAATTGCCATGCCAGCCTTGCCCATCCTGCACGCCGCACCTGATGCCCTACCAGGCGCTCACAGCTCCAGTTAGAAGCTTCTAGGTTTTCTACTGATGTTGATCATGCTGCAATATGGCTGTGGCGCCGCGCGGTTGTGGCGAATGTGCTTCCGGCTGTCCTACTGGGAACGGGTGGAGTCACAGACACGGTATATAATGCCGTCCAAAAGAACGAGGCAAGTGTGCAGCGTGCGTACCGTTAGCAGGGTGCACACGTTCAGGAAAGCCAGAAATGTCATCTTGTCAGGAAGGCCAGATTTCGACGTGGCAGACCACGGCAGGGCACACCATCTGGGTCTACGCTTGAGTGCTAGCGTGTTGATATCCAAAGTTGAAGTGTCTCGAGCAAGCTCGCGAGGTTCATACGGGCAGGGTCGGGTCCCACTTTTGTTGAAAAACAAGAACCTCATTCATGAACGCCATTACCTTTCTGCCTGACGACAAAGCGTTCACGTAGATGTTGAATCGTGAGTGTCTGTCAGAGAAAGTGGAGGCAAACTCAGCACGGACAAGGGTCATCAGCGCCCAGGGAAACTCAGCCAATGTGACTTGCATCCAGCCACCAGGAATTGCAATAGCCAACACAGCAGCAGAACTGCACTGCTAGGCCCACTGGAAACAACAACAACATACTTTGACTTGCCACAGCCACGCTGCACACCAGCGGCAGCCAAGCTGACATGCCTGCAAGGCTTGGTACTTTTGTAATCGAGCTGATCATCGTACGTTTGCTCCCATCGCCCTCAACCGTGCCTTCATTTGATCTGGTGATCCGGTGAACACCACCCGCCCATCTTCCATGTATGAGGCTGCATCAGCATACGCAAGCTCCTCAAACCTGCACAGGGCAGCAGCACAGCAGCAGTTGCAGTGTCACAAGGGCAGCGTAGTAGCGTCAGATTACTAGGACGGTGGCAACAGCAGCAGCAGCCGCAGCAGCATCAACACTGTCACAGGCGGTGTCAGCTGCACTGCTGCATTGACGTAGCTGGCTTCCTTTACTGACACGCAACAATACCACATCACATCATTGGCCAATGACCATGGTCATAAGCAACAAGAAACCGTGCTACGTGCTACGTCCCAGTGCTGCTGCATGTCACAACTATGCACTGCGCACCTGTGCGTCACCAGACCGCGGTCACATCCATGCTGATTGCCTGCTAGGTTGTGCATTTGCTCATGTCATCAGTTGTCGCGTCCCAATGCACAGCATATGCAAACTCTCTGTGAACAGCGCTGCTGCTGCCTCCTCGCACTGTTGCCCACCTGTGCGTCACCCACACCGCCGTCACAACCCTCATGACTGTCTTCTGAATTACACATCTGCTGCTGCAACATGAACCGGCGTCCCAAGGTACAGCCCTCCTGCTGCTGACTCACGCTGCTGCGCACCTGTGTGTCACCCACACCGCCGTCACGTCCCTACCAACCGCCTGCTGGCTTATACATCTGCTGCTCGTCACATGGGTCGGTGTCCTTTGGTACAGCGCTGCTGCTGCCTCCTCGCACTGCTGCCTCCTTGCACTGCTGACTCACCTGTGCGTCACCCACACCGCCGTCACATCCCTGCGTGCGTGTGTCACTGCGCGCACCGCCTCCAGCACCCCAAACTGGTCCTCCACATCCAAAAAGGTGGTCAGCTCATCCAGCAGCAGCAGCTTAGGGTCCTCGGCCAGCGCGCCTGCAATGCATGCGAGCAGGTGCGCCGGAATGTCAGGTGTGAGACAGCAGGCAGATATCAGGAGTGACCAGGCACCCGATGTCAGGTGCGACAAAGGTGTGAGGTGTGACCAAGCACAAGAATGTCAGGTGTGACCAAGCACAAGAATGTCAGGTGTGACCAAGCACAAAGGTGTGAGGTGTGACCAAGCACAAAGGTGTGAGGTGTGACCAAGCACAAGAATGTCAGGTGCAACCAAGCTGGATCAGCACAAGCAGCAGCGCTTGCAGCACTTAGAAGCTATTCTCCCTGCCAAATCATCACTGGTGCAGCAGCAGCTGCTAGTGCAGCAGCAGTCACTCATGCAGTAACAGCCACTAATGCAGCAGCAGCCACTAGCGCAGCAGCAGTCACTCGTGCAGCAGCACTCATTCACGCAGCAGCAGCCACGCACCTGCAATGGCCACGCGCTGGCGCTGCCCTCCCGAGAGCGTGTGTGTGGCCCTGTGCATGAACTGCTGCATGTTGACCAGCTGCAGCGCCACCTCCACTGCATCACGCACCTGCTGCTCAGGCAGCACGTACCTGCAGCCAAGCACCGTACGCCGTATTTGAAATACGTGAGCATGCTGATGTGACATCATGCAGCAGACAGCCGCTCATCACCCAGGTTATCTTTTTGTCTTGTGATCAAGCTGCTTCCATGCTATTTCGTGCATTGCAGCATGCACAGGCCTGCACTGGTGACAAGCCCTGCAGTGGCCGGCCTACTACAACCCTCCTGCCTACCCTGCTATACCTGCCCTATCTTTGAACACACACCATCTGCAGTGCTGCTATGCGTCACCTGTACAGAAAACAACAACAGCAGCATGCCTCCCACTTAGCCTGAAACCACACATAAAAAACCGCCATTGCAGGGCCCACCTGCCCAGCCCAAAAGCCACGTCAGCAGCCACTGTGGGCATCACCACCTGGTGATCAGGGTTCTGGAACACAAACCCCGAGGGCTCATCGGTTTGAACCAGGCCTGAGTCAGGGTACAGCAGCCCGCCTAAAACCCGCAGCAGCGTGGACTTGCCGCAGCCATTGGGGCCCAGCAGCATGTGCAGCGAGCCCCGCTGCACCTGCAGCAGTAAACCGGCACAGCAACACTTCAGGTGACGCCAGGTTTTCAAGGTAAAGGTATTGACCATGAAGTGCAGTGTAGCAGTACTTTCGTGGCAAATATAACCATGTTGAGTGTGTTAGCTGCAGTGCAATTCACCCCACCTTGAGGTCGCATGACTTGAGGATGCGCCGCTTGTTGCCCTCAGGGCCCAGGGACAGCTGCAGCCCCTGGATGTCTATGGAGAAGGGGCTGGCAGCAACTGCACTGCTGCTGCTGCTGCTGCTGCTGCTGCTGCTGCTGGCTACTACATGTTGTTGTAGCCGAATTGTCCGTGATTGCAGCTGCTTCGCAAGCTGCGGCTTGCTGCTTCTGCTGCTGCACAGGCTGCGTTTGCTGCTGCTGGCTCTGCTGCCGGCTAGATGGCGTGCATGTAAGCACCCAGAACAAGCAGGCATATTGCCGCACTGTTGATATTCAGTTTGATTGTTATGCCTTCTAGGATCTAGCACTGTATGCACAGCTGCAGTGGCAGCAAATGGCAGCGGCAGCAGCAGTGCTTGTAGGTGCTAGCCGGCTATGTCTCACAGGGATACTGGTTACGGGTGCACTACAGCAACAAAATCACTATTCAGTTTGCAGCAAGCAAATGCACGTATGCTGCTCAGCTGCCCACTCTGCACAGACTTGAGCTGCAGCAGTGCACAGTGACAGTCATGTGATGCCACTGTTATGTGCGACTTGACAACACACGCTCAACTGCCTTGTGCACGCTATTGCTCGGTATAAAATCTTAGACGTTTGCATACAAGCAACACAACCAGACTCACTGCGCCTGAAGCGCCAAGTTGTTCAAAAGTTGCCTTAAACGCGATCTTGCAGTCTGTGGTCGTTGCTGTTCCTTAGAAGCTGCCATCCGATATATATTCTCCGATTGTGCCGATCCACCTCACTCACCCGGTAGCCAGGTGGAGCAGCAGCAGTAGCAGGAGCAGCAGCAGCAACAGCAAGGCAGCAGCAGCAGGCTGCCATGTCTAAGAAGGAGAGCGCACTTGACTTGGCCAAGTTCATAGACAAGGGAGTTCGTGTCAAGCTCGCTGGTGGTAGAGAAGGTGAGCACACATGCTGCTGCAATGGTAATGCAGCCCAGCTGCATGCCTCAGCCTGCTGTACTGCCCTTTGCATCTAAGTGAAGCGGTCTATTGCCTTGTTGAACTTTCTTAGCACTGATGTAGCAATACTGCTCACCAAAGATTTTGCAACTTACCAAGCCATTTGTGTGATTGGCCGTGCTTTGCGTGCTGCAGTCAGTGGTGTGCTCAAGGGCTATGATCAGCTGCTGAATGTGGTGCTGGACGAGGCTGTGGAGTACCTGAGAGGTAAGCAGCAGCAGCAGCAGCAGCAGGGTTTCGGTGTCCATATGTACAGCTGTGGCTGTCTAGCAGGAGCAGCTGCAGCTGATGGGCAACAGTAGCTGCAGCTGACCCGCAGCAGCAGGTGGTACCTGGCTGCCTGCCCTGCCTTCTCAGCCTGCAGTGCTGCGACTACAACTGTAGTGCATGCCATTTGTTATCATTAGGCCTGCAAATCTACACAACATATGGCAGGGCAGCGCTGGAAGGGCGGCACAGGAATGCAGCACAGCTAGGGTGAAAGTGATGTTTTGCAGCCAACCGCGCTGCAGACTGCACGTGGTTTGGGAAGCAGGAGGGAACTGATGCCTTTGTGGAATGTTTTTTTTGCAATGCTGTGCGGCATGTATGGCCAACACATGCAAAGCTTGCAACTTGCTGCCGGTTCTTTTGCAACCATAGTGATCGCATCATTGTTTCTCAACAACCTCAATTTGATGGTGTTTGCAGACCCTACGGACCCAATGCGGGTAACAGATGAGACACGGACGCTGGGAGTAATAGTGAGTAGCAACACCCGCAGCAACACTCACAGCAGCAGCAACTGCAGCAGCAGGGACAGCATGGCCGCAGGTCAGCCCTAGTGTCAGCACAACATGCTGCTTGCAGCATGCCCTGTTGGCAGCAGTAGCAGCAGCAGCAGCACAATGGCAGCAGTAGCAATAGCTGCAAGTGCGGCGGCCGGTGCACAGAGAGACAGGCAGCCTGTCACCAACACCTGCGACTGCAGCACCTGCCCACAAGCCCTGGCCAGCAGCAGTGGCTTTGCAGAAGCACGCTAAGTCTGCGCAGCACCCAGCCAGCCGCAGCACCGAGCAGCAATCTCTGTGGGAGACACCTTGCATGTAGATTTGCATAGCTGCTGTTGGATACATATCTCAAACAAATGTTTGTGCTGCTGGGCATGGCTGCGCTGCTGCCGTGTGGCTGCAGGTGTGCAGAGGCACTGCGGTCACTATGGTGGCTCCTACAGCAGGAGCAGAGGAGATCGCCAACCCTTTCATGCAGGCAGCGGAGGAGCAGTGATGTTTAGCAGTAGTCTAGTGCAAATGAGCAGGCATCATGGCGATGTGCAAGCAATCAGCACGAATTGGGGGTGTTGTGTGGTGTGATTGCAAGTTCTGCTGTCTGTAGCGGCAGTCAGGCAAGAACAGATTGTCACGGAGGCCTGCACCCAATTGCCTGCACAGCACATCAGCCTGCTAATCGGCGGGTATGACTTTGTTCTGTTAGTGTCGTTTGTGCGAAGCTGATGCTCTTCCTGTGCTAGGGTGTTATCAGGTGTCACCTGGCTTGTGCCAATGTTATCTCAGATGGGGCAGTGGTGCCTCTTTAAAAGCGACGACAGCTGCTGAGTAGCCGATGGCTGTGACCCACGAGTATGATTTGTAAGCACGTAATGCTGCAAGGATTAGCATCGCCTGCAGCCTCGTGTGTACGGGTGTTGCCTTCGGTTGGTGTACATCCTGGGCCAAGCTCTGTCCGTCGAGCTTTCCATAGCCCTCGAACTGATTCTGTGAGTGACATGGATAACGACAAAAACCTTGATGCTGCAAGCCACCACCTAGGAGCCCCGGGCGAGCCAGTGCACCCTAACCAGGTGCTGGTGAGTGTTCTCTAGCCAGTGGCCGGTTTGGCGATTGCAAGCTGCTGCACACACTGTCAATCGCCTTGATGTAGCAGATCACTACTTTTATATGCGCTGCAGCCTCCAGAACAGGGGCCAGACTTGCTGGAGGACACGGCGCTGCCCATCTCTGGCCTGCAGGTAACGCCCGTACTGTAGTGCAAACGCAGCACATGCAGGAAGTACATGTATTGCGTGATGTGAGGAAACCACCAGGTGTACCTATAAATTTCTGCTATGGTTTGAATGGTGGCAGCATGTCGTAATTTGCCCTGACGCACAGTTACTAGCTGTGCTTTGGCCTGGTGTCAGTTGCATCGGCGGTTGGCCCTTGCATTGCAGCGCCTGGCATGCTTTGAGGGGGCATGCTATGTGAAACAGCCGCAGGGACAGGGCTTTTGTACATATGTTCCATCTTTGTACTGGACCTTTCTGTTGCAGGAGGCTTTTGCAAAGGCGTACCAATGGCAGCAGCAACAGCAGCAGCCTGAGCAGCAGGGTGAAGAAGAAGGAACTGACAAGGCTCCAGCAGAGGCAGCCACACAACCCGGCAGCAGCAGCCAGCAGGATGCAGCAACACATGCTGCAGCACCCGGCAGTGAGCAGCAAAGCACAGCATGCGGGCCGCCATAAGTGGCACAGCTGCTAACCGCTGAAGTGCTTGGCAGCCAGCTTGCGCATCAATCCCTGCAACTTGTTTTGCATTTCCCAGAAGCTGCAACCAGCAGCAGTGCGAGCAAATCCACAGCAAAGGCGCACACTAACTACCACCATCAGCATATTAGGGTGCAGCGGCAAGTGTACCCTGCCCGCCGACATGATCATCAGGATGGTGCGCCAAGCAGTGCCAGCGCCCTGCCCTCACACAGCAGCAGCAGCTGCTGCTGCAGCGGTCCCTCCAGCAGCGCATCACCGACAGCCAACAACTACAGAACACCCAGCAGCAGCAGCAGCAGCAGCAGCGGTAGCAGCTTCGGCTGCTGCAGCAGTCCCTCCAGCAGCACGTCACTGGCAGCCAGCAGCCGCCATCAGCGCTCCTCAGCATGCACCTGCCACGGTTCAACTTCAATCCAATCCAGAAGTGGCCTTGCTGGCAAACCAACGTCATCAGCGCATCAGCAGAGTCGGCCATCATGCATCCTCGCCATGCAGCAGCACTGCTCAACCCTGCAGTGCATTGCAGCACTTGCTGCCATCAGCTTCTACCGAGTTGGCATGCTGCCGGCTATCAGCCAAACGGGTGGCAATGGACGTAACTGCCGGCTGACAGCCAGTGGCGCTGTTACTAACAGTTACTAACAGCCTAGCAGGCAGCCGTTGAGAGCCCGGTGTCGAGGGATCATACGGACCGCCTGCAAGCGTGCGGCTGTTTTGATCGCCTAGCCACTGGCCAGCGATAAGATCAGCTCACATCAGGGCTGTTGAGGGGTTTGGCAGCTCACCAAGCAACAGCTTGTGCTAGGCATGTACTGTACACGTCTCTGCGTGGGTGACAGGAACAAGGCCTACAGTGCTTCAGTGGGAGGCTTCACAGACACAACCTCACACAGTGGTGTCAGTCGGTGGCTGTCACAGCCAGTAGTAGTACTATCTTGCTTTTGATCAGCAGGTGATTATGCCCTGGCAGGCTTGTGTATGAAGTGTGGCCTTACTGGCTATGACCTGACTCTGGAATGTGACACGTGTTTTCACACAATTTTGAAATGATGTCATCACCCGGGTGAGCTCTTGACTTGCCATTCACCAGCACAGGCTGTGTATGGTGCTGCTGTCAGGTGTAGTGGCAGGGTTGCCAAGTGATTGAACAATCACATGTGTTGCTTGGCAGCGGCTGCCGTGGTGGTGATTGCAGCATGTGTGTGGCGCCGTGCTACCACCACCACCCTGACGGTGTTGTCAGAGTCGATGAATCCGATTTGAACATGAGTGTGATGGGCTCGGAAACGGGCTGTGTTCCCCTCGTGGAACACACAAATCGTGATTCACTGAATGAGTGTGATCCACTAAACTGCAGACTTTTTGCAGAGTCTGCTACATCAGAGGATACATCTGCGAAGCGTCATGTAAAAGGATGGAATCCTACGCTTTCTGCCTGCTGAACAAAAACTATGTATACCGGCGATCCAGCCGTTTCTTTCATGTCCTGGGTTTGCTCCACTGGCAGGTCACTTGCCTGCTTGATCAAGCGCTCTCCGCCAACCAAGAGCCCCAAACAGCACACACACCCCTTCATACCAGCCAAAATGATCTTCCACAGCTGCTCGCGTTCGGCTGTCGCAGCCAGATCCACGAAACTGGTGCATTTTCCTAAAGCACTGCTCTGAGAGCAGAGTCCTGCAGTGCTTTGTCCTGACTGATGTGTGCTTACTAACCTGGTTGCAGCGTGACAAGCTTCAGCTTCATAGATCATGGTATGCATTGATCTGCTTGAGCACTGTCCAGCACGCAAGGGAAGCGGTTCAAAGACCATATGATGTTGGACAGGAACCTCAGTGAGAGCCCATAGTTAAACTGCGTGATCACGCATCTTTCAGCGCCAGGGCTGATTGTAAAAATAACCTTCTTTCAGAACGCTGCGTGCATTCCTTGGCTGGATCGAGGTTCGTGAGATTCAATCGTGAATCGTGAAACCTAGACCGCCTTGTTTGGACGTGGAGAGTACCAGGAACGCTCATTGGATAACGAATGCCAAGCAATCACCAGCTACGCTAACTGAATTGCAAGATCAGCGGCCACCCATCACTGAGCACGAAATGTCGACCAACTTTTCGTTGCTGGCCTCCTCGGATTGATCTTGATACCTGTATGCTTTGGTGAACCAAAACTGCTTTGATCAGTTGCCTGGAGAGCTGGTGAGTGCCTAGCCGAGCGTATTCAGGGTCTCCGAGCGACACGCATGCATTGGGCTGCGTGAGGGATACGAAAGTCATTTAGTTTAAGACATACTTCCGTGTGGCACTGTACCTTGTCTCCGGTCTGCCTTTTGTTGTTCGCCCTCGACACCTTCGGTCACAACGTGTCAATTAGGCCTTGGAGCGCCTGCATGTTATGCGGAGCAACCTATTTCTTTGCCCGGAATCAACTGCACATGCTCAGAGCTGCCGTGTCGTCTCACGTGGTCATGCCACCCTAGCTCAGCCGTGTCTGTAAGTATGGCTCACTTACCCTGTCCAATTTCCTCTAATTGTCTAGAAGACATCACCTAAAGGGCATCTTGATTGCTGCTTCCCAGCCTCACGCTGCTGTACTCACTGTGCTTCCACTGCTGCTGCTTCCACTGCTGCTGCTGCTTGCAGGTCCTTGCGGCAACTCAGAGCAGCATAGCAGCCATGGCATCAGTGCTCTAGGGCTCCGCAGCTGTTGCTAGCAGGCAGCAACATCTGGTGCGCTTGCTTGCAGCAGCGGGGCCCACATAACAGCAGCGGGAGCAGGCCAACCCTGTCAAGCAGCACATCTGTCAGTGTGCAGCGCAAGCGAATTGCAGTTTGCCGGAGGCGCAGCAGAAGCAGTGCATGATCGCGGGCCAAGCCAATGTCAGCGCAGCTGCCGTCAGGTGACTTAACCTCTCCGACAACCACGTTCATGAACAACTCTCATATGAAGCTGGAGCCGGGGCTCTCCCCAGGCCTGGACCAACACCAGCAGCAGCAGCAGCAGCAGCACCATTTTGGTGCTGAAGCAATGAAGTTTGAGATGGGACACTTGCAGGACCCCAACCAGCTGCAGCTGCAGCAGCAGTATGCCATGCCGGTGCAAGGCGACAGCAGCAGCGGGCTCATGGTGATGCAGCAAGATCACATGGGCCACATGGGCGCAGCAGCAGCAGCAGCAGCAGCGCCAGACATGGCAGCAGCAAACTCCTGGGGTGCGCCAGGCGGCGCAGCGGAGTGCGGCGTGCTTCCAGGGTTTCCGGTGGGCTCAAACCCTGGCTCTCCGTTTGATGCAGCAGTAAGCGGCGGCTTGCGGCCGTGTGCGCTGCCATCTACAGACTCTGTTGCATCACACGGCAGCACAGATCTGCCGTTGGGGACTGGACTGCCGCAGTTTGATGGGCTAGGGGGATCAGGAGGTGCATTTGATGCATCTGCTGGGTTTGCTGGGCTGGGCGGCACAAGCAGCATGGGTGCTGGCGCAATGCACGTCGGCGGGCATTCGCTGCCGCAGATCGGCGCCGGCAGCCCGCGCAGCAGCAGCAGCCCCGCGCTGTCCTTCGGCAACGCAGCGAACAACTGCAGCAACGACAGCTACAAGCAGCAGCAGCAGCAGCAGGTGAACGGGCGCGCTGCAGCGCAGCAGCGGGAGGTTCAGCGGGAGCGGGCGGCTGCAGCAGCAGCAGCTCATGGCGCCGGCAGCAGCCTGCGCAGCAGCGGCGCTGCTGCTGCGGCGGCTGCTGGGGGTGGTGAGGGCCAGCCTGTGTTTAGGTCTCAGTATAGGGGTGTGAGCTATGACAAAAAGAAGCGCAAGTGGAGGGTGCAGATCAAAGTGGCTGCGCTGGGCAAGTCAGGTGCGCGGCTGAGCGGCATGATGTGGCACTTGTGTGTTACAGACGCAGTGGGGAAATTGCAGTGGATCAATGCAGTGGAAAAATTGCAGGGTACACGCGCTGTGCATTGTGTGGTGCCAGTGCAGCGGTGGACGAGCAAGCAGCAGCAGCAGCAGCAGCAGAGTAAGTGTGGCTGCACCACACGCCTGTACCTCAGCTGTCCGCGCAGCTCCCTGTACCCTATCTGCTTGTCACCGAGTACATGCCATGCACCCGCCCAAGCATACCGCCCGGAGGCGTGTCTTCGAGCTGTCATGACGAGCATGCTGAAGCAGCCATACCTAACAACGTAATATGTAATCAAACGTAACGTGTCTGCAGGCGTGTCGGTGGGCTACTTTGACACGGAGGATGCGGCTGCTCGCGCATATGACCGCGCTGCCATTGGGCTGCTGGGGAGGCAGAACTGCCGCGCCATCCTGAACTTCCCCATTGAGGAGTATGACAACGACAGCGTGCCGGAGCTGGTCGGTGCGTTGTTTTGAATTTGAATTTGAATCTGAATTTTAACTCGATTGCAGCTCTCACATCGTGTCCTTGCCAGCAGCATGTGTTGTGATCATGGTGATCGTACTTTGTTGAAGACAGCCAAAGGAATGATTGTTGTTAGCGCATGCGCCACGGAAGTGTGTGGTGGCGGCAAGTGGGGTGGTGGCGCTGTTTTGCAGGTGTCGGTGCCTCTACCTTTGCAGGTGTTGATGCGGGTGGTTTTTTGGGGTTTTAGAAGGCTTCTTCAAAGTCACCAAGAAAGCACCCGCATGCACGCCTGCAAAGGGAGAGGCACCAACATCTGACCAGCAGAATGCCACGGCACATGACTCCGGCAATGCGTCTGCAAGACTGGGTTCAGGTTCACAAAATTGCACAAGGCAGTGCGGTGGCTGTGTGTATCTGATGTTCGCTTGTGCTGCTGGCCGCGTGCGCTGCGCCTGCACTGGCGGGCTGCCCTTCGAGCAAAGTAAAGTGCGCATTATGTTGCATTGTGCTATTGCAAAGTGTCATATCCTGCAACTCTTTATGCTGCAGGCAAATTGCGTGAGGAGGTGAAGGCCACGCCCAAGGCAGCAGTGCAGCGGCTGCACGTACCTGATGTGTGTGCTGTGCTGTTGTCTGGCTGCTGTCATTGTGCCTGCAGGCAAGTCGCGCGAGGAGGTGAAGGCTGCACCGTCTTGCAGTTGTTCAGCAGACAAGTTGTGTGCTTGTTTTGGAGTCGTACTGACTGCTGGCCGCATGTGTGTCGTGTCTACTGCACCTGCAGGCAAGTCACGTGAGGAGGTGAAGGCCACGCTCAAGTCTGAGCGGGCCAAGCTGCCACGGCGCCGCCTCACCAACCGGCGCCGCACCAGCAGGTGGGAGCAGCAGCAGCAGCAGCAGCATGGGAGTAGGGTAGAACGCAGCGCATGTGTCAAGCATTGCTGCAGCAGCAGGAGATACGATGCTGCATATGCGAGGCTGTGACATCCGCTTTGCAGCCCGCAGAGAGCAGTGTGTAATCGCCTTCTGTCAGAATCAGGCTAGTGTTGACACTTCTTATGCCTTGCTGCTTCGGCTGCAGGTACCTGGGTGTTGGCAGCAGCAACCGCAAGAACCAGTGGCAGGCGCGCATCCTGTACCATGGCAAGGTCACACACCTGGGATACTACAGGACTGAAGAAGAGGCAGCGCGCGTGTATGACAAGGTGTCCATCAGCCTGCACGGCGCCGGCGCGCAGACCAACTTCCCCATTGACCAGGTGGGCGCAGCAGTAGTGTGACCAGCGTTTGACCGAGCGTTGACCGGTGGTTAACCGCTGTGTGTGTGCTGTCTTGGGTGGGCATGCTGGGCCCATAATTGTGCCTGCAAGCAGATCAAAAGCTTCTTGATGAGCACCGGCTGCATTTGCGTGGCTGAGTTGCGCTCCTGCAGCAGGCGGTTGATTGCCTAGGATGCATTCATGAGGGACGTAGGCCTAGGTCTAGGTCTAGGTCTGATTGCCTAGCCGCAGGCCAGGTGTGGCCCAGGCGTGCCAGCAGAGGCAGTTGCTTGGCGGTGGGCATGTTGTTGCTGGGCTGGCTGGTGTGACACTGATCGATTTTGGCGGCAGCACACTTTGAAGTGGTATCGTTGCCATCACAATTGAGGCCCTTATCCTTGAGGCCTTCAACTTGCTTGCAAGATCAGTTCAGAGTGTGCTGCAGCCAAAATCAACCAGTGCTACACCAGCCTCGCCCCTGAGCACCTGGCGTTGCTTGCGTTCATCACTTCTTGTTGCCATGCCGTTCTTGAACTCACATGTGAATCTCTTCTGTTGCACCCTGCCTGTTTTGTGCTGCAGTACAAGCACGAGGTGGGCAGCCTGCAGCAGAAGCTGTCTGGGCTGACTTGCAATTTCCAAGCAGCAGAAGCCCCTGCTATATTGCATCCTGCTCTCATTCACCGCATGTTTGTGCCTATCGTGTGCTGCCTTTGATGTGCTGCAGTACAAGCACGAGGTGGGCAGCCTGCAGCAGAAGCTGTCAGGGCTGACTCGTGAGGAGCTGCAGCGGGCGCTGGGTGTGAAGCCCATGGACAAGAGCAGCACCTACCGCGGCGTCAGCAAGAAGAAGGGCCGCTGGGAGGCCAAGGTCATGCTCAACAGGAAGTGGGCCTACAGGTGAGGGGACTATTAGCTGGTGGGACAGGGGCTTAAATGTGGATGTCTGTGTGAGTGGATCATCTCATGTGTCAGGGAAAGGCTATTCTGGAAGGCCAAGGTTGTGCTCAACAGGAAGTGGGCTTACAGGTGAGGGGGCCTAATCGGCTGGTCTTGTGTCGCCACACCCTGCAAATATTATTGCTTAGGGGTAGTGGTAGAGGGGCAGGGGGCTGCTGCGTGGTTGGTGCCGAGCAGCTCTTTGCTGGAGGTGACCACAGCATGTCTTATGGAAATTGGCATAAACGTGTTTACAGCTCAACAGGAAGTGGGCCTACAGGTGAGGGGGCTTGAAGCTAGATGTCTCTGTGAATGGCTCTCCTCATGTGTCAGTGAAATGCTGTTCTGGCAGGCCAAGGTCATGCTCAACAGGAAGTGGGCCTACAGGTGAGGGCCTTTTGGATAGGCTGGGGGTTTTGTTTGGTTGTGAGGCTGCTGTATGCGGTTGTGCTCAGCAGCTAGCCAATGCAGGAAAAAATAAGCTTGTTTCAGGAGATTGGTTAATCATGTGCTTGTCCAGCTGCAAGCTTAACGGTGCTGAAACCTTCAATATTTTCTTTGCTTGCTGCTGCTGCCATCCCATGTTGTTTGGAACGCAACAGGGAGCTGTTTGACACGGAGCTGGAGGCAGCACGGATCTGGAATCGCTGACTCCCGCTGTGCCTGCTGCTGTTGCTGCTGCTGCTGGCATCCCATGTTGATTTGCTTGAACCACAGGGAGCTGTTTGACACGGAGCTGGAGGCTGCGCGCGCGTACGACACCGCGGTGTGGCGGCTCAAGCCGCGTGAGGCGCGCAACTACGCCAACTTCAAGGACTCCTGCCCGCCTGACGTGGCGGAGGTGCTCAAGGCCGCAGACAAGGTGCGAGGCCCTTGCTTATCGCACTGCATACTGACAAGCAGTTTATAAGTACTGTAGGAGCATGGTCACTTCAGCTGCAACGACTGCTAGCGCTTGCTGCAGGCGTGATGGCCCTTGTACAGTGGAGGGGTTGGCTGGGTGCTGTGTTGTGTTGTAGCTGCAAGAGCTGGTTTGTGTGTGCGCTAACTTCAAGGACTCCTGCCCGCCTGACGTGGCTAACAAAATCAATATACACACTAACAACACTTATATACACAGCCTATGCAGCTTCAACAAACAAGACAAAACTCCATATTTTTTGGGCTTGTTCAACCACACACAAATCAGACATGTTTGCGCACCTTGTCTGTTGTCTTGGCGGGTGCGCCAAGGCGGCAGCCAAGGTGTGCAACTATACCTGTTTTGTGTTTTGTGTTTGAGCCAGCCTAAATGTGGAGTCTTTGTCTTGTTTGTTGAAGCTGCATAGGCTGTGCATATGGTGTTGTTGGTTGACGGTTGCCCACCTGGCGTGTCATCAGCATTGCAAGGCAGTGCGGTGGGCACCAGCAACTTGCCCTTTGGTCTGCAGCGGCTCCCTCCGCCAGCCAGCTTTTATTGTAGAAGCTCAAGACGTCTGACATGTCGTGCCAATTCTCTTGATGCGTGTGCACCAGTGCAGTTCAGCCGCCGCCTCTGTCACGTGCAAAGGCACTTGTATTGGTACACCCGTGTCAAGCGCGCCAGCAGATCATTCCGGTTTGTTACAGGCCAGCCAAACATGTGTCTTCACCCTCGGCCGTCCTGCTCACTCTTGCAGGACCACCAGCTGGAGATGCACCCACAGGCCTGCCCCTCACGTATCAGGCCCCTCTGCACGTCTATGTGTCATAAAATTCGCGAACCAATCATGTGTGCTCACTGTTGCTTGTGCTGTTGCCTGCAGGACCACCAGCTGGAGATGCACCCCACAGGCCTGCCCCTCACAGCTAAGCCCCTCATCGATGCCGGGCTGCTCTTCGATGATGAGGGCCAATCAATCCGCGCCCCAAACGGCGTCACCCGCAGCGTCAGCATCGGCGATCTGGTGTCACTCGGCGACTCAGCCAACCAGTCGGCATCCGAGCCGAGTGCCGGCAACGTCAGCGGCAGCGCGTCAGGCGGCGTGACGGGGGCAGTTGCCGGCGCGCCGGAAGGGCTCGGCAGCATGGCGGCGACGTTTGGCGGCGGCAGCGCGGCAGCAGCAGCAGCGGGCGGCGGCGGCGGCCTGCGCGGGATGGTCAAGTCTGCGAGTTACTCGGCGCTGTCTGGCCTGGAGTCTGGTGCGGTTACGAGCAGCTTAGTGATGGGCAATGCGCCGCTGTCTCCGCCAGATCCTGCGGCGGCTGCTGCTGCTCCTGTGCCGCTGAGCAGCATTGCAGGCCGCGGTTTGCAAGGGGAGCTAGCCAGCCACAACATGCAAGGGATGCGGCAGTCAGGCATCCCAGGACTGCCGGCAATGCACAGCTTGGATGTGGCCGGCAGCCATGCACATGGAGGCATGTTTGGGCAGCAGCAGCAGCAGCAGCACATGGGGGAGCACATGGGGCAGCACATGGGGCAGCAGCACTACGGCGCGATGCAGCAGCAGCAGCACCATGGGTTTGGCGGCAGCGGCAGCAGCATGGGCGGCATGACGCGCGTGCAGTCGCAGCCGCAGCTGCGGAGCTACGGCTGCAGCGATGCAGGCTCGCCCAACCTGCTGCCAGCACCGTATGGCGGCAGCAGCAGGGGCGGCATGTCTGGTGGGCTGCAGGCCTACGGCAGTGTGCCTGTGCAGCAGCAGCAGCAGCAGTACCCGTACCAGCAGCAGCAGCAGCAGCAGCAGCAGCAGCAGCAGCAGCAGCAGTTCATGGGTGGTGGGCATGGCCCAGGAGGGCCGCAGCTGGAAGGGACTTTCTGGAACACAGAGCTGTCCCACCAGGTAGATCCCAACTTGTTACATTGTCATGTTACATGATCATGTAACTGTCACAATGCTAGTTTGACATATGCGTGCTCGTTAGCATGGCTTCTTCAGTAATGCATGCAGGATGACGCCTTTTGCACGATTCTGCATGCAGTGTGCCACCCGGCAGCTCTGTGCATTGTGCGGATCACTCACGGCTACGCTCGTGGCAAGGTGGCCTTGTTCCTGTGTGTGGGTTGACAGTCACCATCTGCAAGTAAGCCGGGGCCCGTCACTGACTGTCCGGCATGCCGGCTGTGCTGTATTCACGCAGATGCCTGACCACTTCCACCAGCAGCAGCATCACCAGCAGCACCAGCAGCACCCAGCCCTGCGCATGAGCAGGTCATGCGGCAACCTGGCATTCATGGCTGGGGGCGTCAGCAGCCCTCCCACACTGGCCCCACCAGCAGCAGCAGCAGCAGCAGCAGGCATCAACAGCAGCCCAGGCATTGGCAGCTCGCCCAGGAACAGCCTACAGGGCACCTTCAGGTGAGCGGAAGGTGTTCTGCAACTTGCGTGCTCCTTTTGGATGGGCAGCGGGGTCCTGGTGAAGTGTTCCTTGTGGCCGGTGGGACAACATGTGCTGTGCATATGGGTCACGCTCAGATAAGGATTGGAAGTGGGTCTGCTTCTCCCTGATTAATGCAGCGCTTAACTCAGCTGCAGGCGTCTCTTGCATGTCTGGCCTCCTGTTCTAACATGCTGCAATCCTCATGCCTCGGCTGGCGAAGGCCCGTTGTTGTTCAAGTCACTGAACGCCTGTCTTATGTGGATGTTGTGTATCTGTGCTGCCTGCTTTCCTGCAGTGCCACCACCACGCCTGAGTATGCTGCCGAAAGCAAGCCACTGATGGTGCGGGTGGGCAGCGAGCAGCACTTGATCAACCCCAACCCCACAGGCTTTAAGTCTGGCATGAACCGCATTGCTTCAGAAAGCAATCTGAGCAACATGGTGCCTATCAGCCCATCTAGCAACCGGGGTTTCCTGGCTGGTCCGGAGCGCGGTTTAATGGGGCACCAAAGCTGGGGTGCTGAGGGTTCAGGGTTTGTGCCGCAGCACAGCAGCAGCCATATGCAGATGGGTGGATCGCAGCTGCCGCCGTATCAGCAGCAGCAGCAGCCGCAGCCGCACCAGCAGCAGCATGGCGGCTTCTACCACCCCGGAGCAGGCGGTGCTGCATTCCAGCACCAGCAGCAGCCGCAACAGCAGCAGCACTTCCAGCAGCAGCACCAAGGCGGGGGTTCGTTCATGGGTGGGGCACCTCCTAGCCACTCTGGCAGCATGCAGCAGAGCAGCCTAGCCCCTTCATTAGGGCAACCTCAGCAGCAGCAACAGCAACAGCAGCAGCAGCAGCAGGCGCGGCGCAACAGTGCAGGCATGCCCCGAGCGCACAGCTGTGCGCAGCTGGCCAGCATTGACGAGACATCAGTGTATGGCCATCATCATATGGCACACGCGCATTCTGCGGGACCTGGTGATGTTGATGCCGGCCGGGCACACTCTCTGCCAGGAACTCTGCAAGCGGCTCCCGGCAGCAGCTATGGCATGCACCCGCAGCAGCAGCAGCAGCAGCAGCAGCAGCAGCAGCAGTCCCATGGCATGATGGGATCCGGCATGCCAGGCCACCCAGGTGGCATGCAGCAGCAGCACCAGGATCCAGCAGCAGCTGCAGCAGGCTACTACGGCTCCCACCAAGGAGCAGCAGCAGCAGCAGCAGGCGGCGGCTACCTTGGCAGCCACCACGGCAGCAGCGGCCCGGTTTCAGCTGGCTCTGTGTACAACCGCAGCCCTGCAGACATCCACGGGCAAATGCATGCAGCGCCAGTTGGCCTGAGCTCTGCAGGATTTGCAGGTGCGCCTGCTGCTGCCGGGCAGATGTCCAGTGGATTCGGCATGCAAGGGATGGGGCAGGCGCCGCAGGGCTCGGCTGCAGCAGCAGCGGCAGCAGCAGCAGCAAAGTGGCAGGATGCGTCGGCGCCCTGGGGCGACCGCCCGGACTCGCCGCTGGGCAATGTGCAGATCGGCGGCGAGGATCTGGATGTTGCGATGGCGTTTTTGAATGACGGCAGCCCGCCTCGGCGCTTCACTGATGCAGACAACCTGGTTGAAAGCCTAGGGTTGGGGGCGCTAGAACCGCCGATGCGGCTGGCGAGCCCCACGCATAGTAACAGCGCCAGTGGACTGTTGTATGACAGCGGGCTAGCTGGTGCGCTGGGAGGCGACCTGGCGATGAAGATGGACGACTGAGTGGCAGTTTTGTAAGCGTGTTACATGGTGTGTTAGTGACACATGTGCCACGTGGATGTGACAGGTGGAGGAGCTGCGGCTGTTGCGGCGGCTGGTAGCTGGATGGGTTGCTGCTGGTGTGGTGTGTTGGGTATGGAAGATGGGTTGTTCAGGAGTAGCGGGCGTCGAGGCAGGATGCATTTGCTGCTGTTGGGATGAGGCGGCTTCAAATTGCTGCAGGCTGCTGATGGCCCAAGGTGGTGATGGTTCATTTGGATCGAGTTGGTGGTGCTACCAAAGTGAAAGGATGGTTTGTCGTAGACGCTGCTGTGCATGCGAGCACGTGCGCTGCTGCATGTGCAAGGCAGATGGCGGTCGTCAGGCTTATTTCACCGGGAGCTCTCTGTACATATGCACTGCATCGGCTTACATCTAGCGTTGTTGGGGAGGCTTCTGAGGACAGCATGGTGCTGCCACAGAGGGCTGGCTGCCGCTGCTCATGGCTAGTGGTATTCTCATGTGCGCTGCGTGGCTGCTGCATAGGCATCATCATTTTGGAATGCATGCCATGCAGTTGCAGCTGCTGTGGCGGAGGCCTGCTGCTGTGGCGGAGGCCTGCTGTTCCCTGCAGGCATCCATTCCATATTGGCAGTTCAAGTGCTGATTACCAGCCTGGATTGTTGATACCGGCATAGCTCGCATGGCTTTCAGTTGCTGTGCTTGGCGGTTGATGGTTCTAGCTGGTTTCGCGCATGTTGCAGTGGGTGGGGGCTTCAAAGGGTCGGTAGTCAAGCCTGCTGGTCCAGGCAACGGCTGTCACCCATGCGACACCTGCTTGGTGCTCTGTGCAATACATACAATGCAACTGCTGACATGCTGTTGACTGCCGATGCCTGTGCTTTTTCCATGCTGCACTGGCATGTATGTCTCCTTCTGCTTTGAGCGTGCAGGCATTTGCCGGGGTGTTGGTTTTAAAGGTGGGACGGGAGGGGATGGTGGGTGAGGGTGTTTGGGTACGGTGTCCGGTGCCTGCAGTTGCTTGGTGCAGCAAATACTCAATGCATGACTCCGATCGCTTCTGGGCTTTACTTGGTGGCCCAATCCTGACTTCCTCTGCATTTGCACACCTAGTTGATTGACAACACGGCAGTTTTTTTGTGCACCGCTGGCCTTGTTGTGCATGCCAGCGAATACAGCAGCACCTGGCGGTGACATTTTTGCAAGAGGGCGGGCGCCATATGGCACATGCCGACGCAGCAGCGCACATAGCAGAGTGTGGCATTGAATGGTCACCCACGCTTGCTGCATTTGTGGAGGGCTGCCCCTGCTACCCAACATTCCAGTGCAGCAGTGGGGTTCAGCCAGCAAGCGTCAGCTAGTTCCTGCAAGCGGTTGCAGGAACTGCTGTACAACGTGCGGATAAATAGGCTGCAGCAGATACGTGCTGCAGGCTCTGTGTCAGCTTTTGGGCATGCTGCACAATGCGCTGCTGTGCTTGCGTTGCCATGTCCTGCGCATGGCGGGTGTCTGCTTGGTGTGGTGCCATTGGCGTCTGCAGTATGGAAGTGGGGTGTGTTGCACGCTTGCTGTGCATGCCTGGATGCAGGCGCAGACCTCTGGCAGGGGAGCGCGGCAGTACTCTGTGTCTGCATGCCTGGTTGGAGGGTATCAGCTGAGCAGGTTGAACTCGACACTATCGGTGTATATGTGTGTACTGGCCGCATTTCCGTACTGTGGTGTTGCCCTGCTGCTGCATCAATTGGGCAAGAGGAGCCGGGCAGCTGAGATGTGGGGACCGCCTTCTGCATGTACATAGTCTGTTGAGATTTGTCATTTGGGCGGAGCTGTGAGCGGCTGCAGCGGTTGCACTGGTTGCTGGGTGCTCACATGTCACTCGTGCTGTAAGGCCAAGGCAAGAAGCCTTGCAGCAGGCTGCACACACATGTTGTGTTATGTGCTTGCGCTGCGCATCGTTTCGCGCTCGTGTTCACCAGGATATGTCGCTGCGTGCTGCAGCGTGGCATGGCTGAACCGCCGTCAGGCCTCTGGCCGGTGCTGTCGCATGTGCACCATCAACCCGGTTGCCCTGTTTTGCTGCTGCATGCTTTGCCAGAAATTTTGATGGCGAGCAGCCCTTGGCCAGCACAATCGCTGGTGTCTTCGGCTGCTTTGCTGACAGTGCTGCACTTGATTGAGGAGCAACTGCTGACGAGTGCGGCATGCATGCAGGGTCACTGGCTAGCTCACCCTTGCTTGCACAGGAGCTTGTTGCTGCATAGCGCGGCGGTGGACTGCTGGCTTGTTCAGGGTTGAACACGCAGTTGTGATGTGTCTAGGTGTTGATGCTGCTGCCTGTGGTATCTGCTGTGTGGTGTTGCTGGTATCCGCAAAGGTGTGACGATCCCGGCATTGTATGTAAATTGAATGGATATCATTGCAGTGAAGCACCAGTTTTGGTCAAACCTGGCAGTCAAACCTGGCACCCCAGCAGGTTCTGATCTACTGCTGCTGCAGCCAACGACCTCCTAGTATGCAGTGCATGTTATGTTTGATGATTTGAGCATTTAGATTGCCTAGAATTTGAACAAATAGTGGCATGGGCCGCGTAGAATCGGGCAGGTACTGTATGGGGTGGGATCGGAAGCGAGTGCCCTCATCATTCATATCAACGAACCTGCAGCTGCTTTAAAAATGTCAAAAACAACACATAAAAGCTTGACTAGCAGTCCTAAATGGTTTGGTTGCCTCTCAGTGGCGAGTTGGCCAGACAGTAACGCGTTACAGTTTGATTCACCGACAGCCAGTCCATGCCCATTGCTCCACCCCCTGGAAACTTACAACGCCTGGAGGAAGTGTTTGGCCTTTTTAGCTGTTCGTTTACAAACAGACACCAGGGGCAGGCACTTAATTATTGACTTGCACTTCGTTGCACTGTCGCCTCGACCTACACTCACAAACTGCTTTTATATTTGACTTTCGGCTAAGCTTTGGGTCATCCAGCTCTTGAGCGCCGGGCAGAGGGCAAACTGCCATGACCATCTTGCACAGTTGAACTCGGCGAACGCGTAGTGCACAGCCGCGGGTGCAGCATGTCGGACATTTGGACGAAGGCACTGCGTGGTGGAGGGCCGTCAGCATCCAACACGCCCAGGGCCAAGTCCTACAGCAACAACAGATATGGCAGCAAGCCAGGAGAAGAGGAGCAGGACAGTGCTGATTCAGGGCAGAAGCGCACACCCCGCCAGGGTGCCATGTATGATAGGCCTTGGAAGGATCTGGTAAGCTATGAAGTTGCAGACTACAGCTCCATGCAGTCATAATGCACACCTGCATCCATTCACCAGTAGCTGTTGCTGTGTCACTACATGCTGTCACTCCAACTGCGACTGCAACCTCATTTTGTGCACTTGCAGGCCAGTTTGTCCTCTGCAGGGAGGGGAACGCCACGCAGCAGGAGCTATGCTGCAAGGCCTCCCATCCCGCGCGGCAACAGCAACGTAGATCACGACGACGCTGCCAGTGTAGCTGAGTCAGATGACATGTCTGTGGCAACTGAGGATGACTACCGTGAGGGAGGTGCAGAGGGGGAGAGTGTGCAGGTATGTGTGCTGTATGAACCAAACAATCTGCGGCATACGCAGCCTGCAACAGTGACAGCACCGCTGGGCCAACTGCTGACACAGTGACTTTCTGCAGGTGTTTGTTCGCGTGCGGCCCATCAACAGCGCGGAGTCCTCAGAAGGTTGGTGCCTGCAACTGGGGTTTCAAAACGCAGTGTGAGACAGCAACCTGACTCAGCAACTTGCAGTGCCTGGGCTGCTGCTCTGTAGCTTGCGCCAGGCTGGGAGCACCAGCAATACGAGACGGTGTGCCTGCAGCAGGGAAGGCATTACATAATGGTTATTTGTCTTGCAGGAGAGCACTACAACTGCACCAGGATCTATGGTGACAGGACCGTGTCTGTGGAGCTGAAGCATCGGCCGGAGCCGTACCAGTTCAAGTTTGACTGTGTGCTGCCTGAGAACACCTCGCAGCTGGAGATCTTTGAGCGTGAGTAGGCAGTCGCATGTTGACCAACATGCACATGCATTTGCAGCTGTGGTTGCATCTGCACGTGTGTGCAGCGCTGGCAACATGGCACTTCCTTGAACAGCGCTCTCGTTGCAGCATGCATGGCTTAGTGTGTCGGGGCAGCAGCTGGTTCTAGCTTAGTCAGCTGCAAGCACTGCTGCCATACTCAACATGCACACCTGTACAGGCGTAGCGTATCTAGACAGATGTTGTGCACACTTCTGCAGGTGCGGGAAAGCCTATTGTGGACAACTGCATGGGCGGCTACAACTCAACCATCTTTGCATATGGTCAGACTGGAGCGGGCAAGACGTACACAATGCAGGGCCCCATGGCAGCGCTAGAGGACTGCGAGGAGGTGTGGACAGCGTGCGCAGCAGGATATGCAAGACATCTCTATGTTTAGCATGCACACAGCAGGAAGCTCCTGTGCGCTAGTATCCTACAAGCAACAGCACTGAACACAATGCTTCTTTCCTACATATGCATGCAGTGCTGTGAAGCAAACTGCACTTGCAGACGGCATCATTGACATTGGCGGCTGCTCATGCTGCCTTTTGCTTCTTTGCCCTGTCTGCAGAGGGGGTTGGCACCGCGAGTGTTTGAGTATTTGTTCTCTGAGATTGACAAGGCGCAGGACGAGCTGGTAAGGATGAACAGCGCTAGCAAACAATGATGCTTCTGCCAGCGCATTGAAGCTGCATGCACAACTGCAGGTATAACCTGCACCAGCACACCTTCATGCCTGTCATTCTCGCAATGATGTTGTCCCACCATTGCTCCTGTACTGGCGAATGAACACAACACGGTCTTGTCCCTGCAGTGCCACGAGAACTTGACGTTCTGTGTCAAGGTCAGCATGCTGGAGATCTACAACGAGGTCATTACAGACCTGTTGAACCCCAGCGGCAGCAACCTGCAGATTCGTGAGGACATCAAGCGCGGCTGCTACGTGGAGGACCTCAGCGAGCAGCTCATTCAGAACGGTGAGGGTCTTGCAATGGCTAGCCAGGGCAGCACAAGCAGCGACAGCAGCTTGCTGTGCAGTGCACACAGTTTGCTCAGCACTGTGCTGCCATCGAGGTACACAGCCACGCGCCCACCTGGCCTGAGACAGTTGTTGCAGCAGCACCTGATCCATAGTACGTTGCATGTAGGCTGCTGTCAGAAGATGTGCAGTGAGGCTGAGAGTTGGGGTGCTGTTGGGTCTCTGCTGCAGCTCCTGATGCCATGCGACTGATGCGGACGGGCGCTGAGAATCGCCATGTGGGCGAGACACGGCTCAACCGCGAGAGCAGCCGCAGCCACAGTGTCTTTGCCTGCACCCTGGAGCGCCACAGCAAGAGTCAAGACACGGGCGTGACGAACGTGCTGTTCTCACGGCTGAACCTCATTGACCTGGCAGGTGGGTGGCTACCGCCTGGGGCAGCAGCAGTAGGAGCAGCAACGCTGTGTCTCCAGCAATCCACAATGCTAGCATGGCTTTGACGAGTCAGCCACTCTCGCTTTGTGTGAGATCTGCACTCAAGGTGTGGTGTGCACGGCCTCAACTGCTTGTAGGTAGCGAGCGCATCCACGGTGGCGAGCACGGCGGCAGCCAGGCCACGGGCAAGCACTTCAAGGAGGCCTGCCACATCAACAAGTCGCTCACAACACTCGGCAGGTGTGCTATTGCAAGAGCATGCTTGCTTTGGTTAGCAATTCCAGCGTGACAGCTTATGCCGTTGCTGGTGTTGAGCTGTGCCTGGCGCCTCTTGCTTCGCCAGTGCAGTGTCTGGCGCGCAATTTCTGGCTGCTCTTCGCTGTTGCTGTGGCTGCAGGGTGATCATGGAGCTGGTGGAGGCGCAGCGCAGCAGCAGTGGAGGCAGGGGCTCATCAGCGGGCGGCGGCAAGGGCTTCGGCAACGGCAAGACCCGCCACGTGCCCTACCGCGACAGCCGCCTCACATTCCTGCTGCAGGACTCACTTGGTGGCAACGCTAAGACTCTCATGATTGCCAACATCAGCCCCAGCAGCGTGTCTGCGCAGGAGACACTCAGCACGCTGCAGTTCATGTCGCGCGCCAAGTGCATCCGCAACCGCGCCACCATCAACATGGATGCGCGCGGTGACGTGGTGCTGCTGCAGCGCGAGATTGTGCGGCTCAACAGTGAGCTGGACAACCTGCGCAAGGGCTACACTGAGCCTGCAATCCAGGAGGCAAAGGAGCTGCGCATCAAGCTGGACGAGTGAGTACCAGCTGCAGCAGTGGCAGCGCTGCACAAAACATTTGCTGCTTGTTAGCAGTGCAGTATCGCTGGGCAGCCGCTCACAACCTGACGGTCGTGTGCGTTTGTGGCTTGTGCAACGCTGTCTCACCCACACATGCGCCCTGTGCCGTGACGCCTGACAGGCCTGATGTTGCACCCCTGCAGGATGTGCTGTGACAAGAACAAGATGGACGCGGTGATGCTGAACCTGGAGAAGGAGAACCAAAACCTCAAGTCAGAGCGCCGCCGCCTGGACCACAAAATGTCACAGATCCAGAAGTAAGTGCTTCAAGCGCTACTGCTGTAGCTCGCAGGTGACCTTGTACGAAGTTCACAGCTGCATGCAAGCAGGCAAGCAAGCAACCAGAGTCCACCCGCAGCTGCATGTTTCAGCCTGCCTCACAGGGGCAATGCTGTTGCTTTTGCCGTGGGTAGCCGGTCTGACGCAAGCGCCTTGCTTTGCTGTTGATGTTTCCTGCTGCAGGGGCGCTGGCCAGCTGGACCAGGCAATCTTCAGCCTCACCACCAAGGTGCTGCACCACGAGTCGTTGGCAGCAGCAGCAACAGAGAAGAGCCTTGCCGCAGCCAAGGTGGAGCATGAGGTGCAGCTGCTGGAGATGCAGACGCAGATGCAGCAGCAGGAGCAGCAGGTTGAAGAGCTGCAGGAAGAGCTGGAGCAGGTGAGAGGACAACATGTTGTGCAGGCATTCCTACTGAGGATTGACAACAGGATGAAACTTGATTGAAATGTACATCACATGTGCGCGCCTGCAACATCTGTGCATGTTGCCATTCTGCCGGCTTGGACATGCAGTTGCTTAGTCGCTTGTTCTGCTGCTGCTGCTGTTGTGAACATTGCAGGAGCGTTCTGGGCGCAAGGAGGCAGAGGTGCGCCTGCAGGAAGAGTTGCGCGACAGCGTGGCAGCAGCAGCTGAGCAGGTGCACCTGATGCAAAAAGAGCTGCAGAATGTGCATGCAACAGTGGAAGAGCTCAAGGTCGAGAATGACAAGCTCAGGCAGCAGGTGGCTGAGAGCCAGCAGGGCAGGGACCAGGACGGGCAAGCAGCACAGCAACGCGCAGCAGAGGCAGCAGAAGCACAGGCAGCCATGCAGCAGCAGCTTCAGGCAGCGGCAGAGCATAGGGATGTCCTGCAGCAACAGCTGGATGAGGCGCTTGCGCATGGCAGCGGCCTGCAGCAACAGCTGGAGGCTGCCACTGCCGAGGGTGCCAGCTTGAGGCAGCAGTTGCAGGAGACGACAGCCGGTGCCAGTAAGCTGCAGCAGCAGCTGCAGGAGGCCGACAGCAGCAGCACCAGCCTGCAGCAGCAGCTGGATGCTGCGTGCGAGGCAAGGGATGAGGCACAGGAGGCTCTGGAGGTGTCCAAGAACGTCAACGCAGGCCTGGACGACCAGATCAGGCAGCTGATGGAGCGGATAGAGCAGGTGCGGAGCGCAACGGGGCGCTTTGCATGTGGTGGTAACCAGCCAAATGCTTGATGTGCCCGTCTTCAAGCACGCGTTGTGATGCCTGCTTGTCCATGGCGCTGCAGCATGAGCGAATTGCATTGGTCCTTCTCATTGGTTGTTCACTGTTTCCAGCCGCCAACAGCTGAACACAAGCGGGCCTGCATTGTCTGCTGCTGCGTGCACTTCACAGATGGCCACACAGCTGCAGGACAAGGATGAGCAGCTGTCAGCCAGCAACCAAGCCCTGGCAGAGACCCGGGAGACACTGGGCTCCACCCAGGCTGACCTGGCAGCAGCACAGCAGCAGCTGACAGCTGAGCAGCAGGAGGCAGCAGCACAAGTCAGCAGTGCAGGCTCTGAGCGGCAGAAACTGCAGCAGCTACTGCAGGTAACAGAGCAGCAGCTGCAGCAAAAGCAGGAGCAGCTACAGCAGATACAAGGCCACCTGCAGCAGACTGAGGAGCAGCTGGGCAAGGCAACTGAAAGCAATGAGGAGGTGAGGCCAGCAAAGCTTGTGGCTGGCTGCTGTGTCATGGTGTTCTGTGCATGTGTGTAGCTACATGCAGCCGCACCACAAGCCATCAATCGCCCTGTCAGCTGTGGTATGTCTTGTATGCTGTTTGCTTGACATGTCCCCTGCTGCCAATCCTGCAGGCCAAGCAGCAGATTGCTGAGCTGGAAAGCAAGGCAGCTGCTTTGCAGCAGCAGGTGCAGGAGCTGGAAAGCCGCAACACCAACACCAACAGCACCAACGAGGAGCTGCAGCAGCAGCTGGCAGCATTGCAGCAGCAACTGCAGGACGCTGCAGCAGCAAGCGCCGCAGATAAGGAAGAGCACGATGCGCAAGTGCAGCAGCTGCAGCAGCAGCTGGAGGCAGCGCAAGGGCAGGTTTCCCAGCAGGGCAGCCAAGCAGCCGCCCTTGAGGAGGCACTGTCAGAGCTCAACGCGGCTGTGAAGGAGAAGTCTCAGGCGCTGGAGGGCTCACAGGAGCATTGCAAGCAGCTGCAGCAGCAGCTGGAGGCCAGCACTGCAGCTGCCACTGCCAAGGCAGACCAGCTGTCCAGCGACCTAGCAGCAGTGCGTGAGAGCAGCAAGAGCCGGCAGGAAGAGCTGATGAAGCAGGTCACGGAGGTGCACCTGCAGCTGAGTGCTGCGCAAGGCGAGCAGGACAGGCTGCAGGATGACCTGGACGCTGCACGCAGCGAGAAGGGCCTGCTGGAAGGGCAGCTGGCTGATGCACGCAGCCAGGTGGACAAGCTGCAGGTGGGTCATGTGACTGCACACTTGTGTCTGGGATGCAGACACTTGTCACTGGGCTGGGCCAGCCATGCCGCGGCAGAAGCTGCAGCAGCAAGTCCGTGCGTAGCTTGGTGCCTTTGGTTGCTGACCTGTGTTTGCTGTGGCTGCTGCTGCAGGCCCAGGCAAGCAGCAAGGCGCTGGAGTGCGACCTGCTGCGCAAGAAGCTGTCAGCAGCAGAGAGCGGCGTGTCTGCACTCAAGGGTGACCTGGCTGACCGTGACGCAGAGATGGACGCACTGCGGCAGGCAGTCAAGGATGCAGAGGTCGCAGCTAGCGAAGAGCAGGAGAAGGCAGCTGAGGAGGTGCGAACACTCCTGTGCAAACAGCACGAGATGCGTTACTGCCTGCCTCGGCGTCTGGTGCGTTGGTGTTGCAGCATCAGCAGGGAACAGCAGTGAAATCGGCAGCAGCTGGAAGGAATTTCCCTGCCAGCTGGTGCAGTTGTTGGGTGCGCGTGTTGCGTGCTTCCTTGTGTGTATCTGCAACCTCACCTGTGCACATCATAAGAGACGATGGCGCGTTGTGTGTTATGGGTTGCTGCGTGCCTGCAGCTCAACTGCCTGAAGCGTGAGCTGATGGATGCACAGGAGCTGCTGTCATCGCGCGGCTTTGAGGTGGTGCAGATGCAGCGCCGCCTGGAGGAGCTGGCGCACCGCCTTACAGAGAAGAACGCCAGCCTTGACGGACATAAAGAGGTACTTGACTCGCAACTGCTGGCTGTTTTTATGTTGTGCTGGCGCAGATTAGGTTGCTTAACGCACAGGTAACCTTGGCATGTGTGCTATGGCATGGGAACCCGGCATACCTTGCGCTGGGCCTGGTGCCAATGCTGCAATTGCCTGCTGCTGCTGCTGCTGCTGCTGTTGCAGGAGGTGAAGGGCCTTAAGTCCACCATCGCCAAGATGGAGAGCATGGCACGCCAGAAGGAGGCGCTGCTGGCTGACAAGACGGCCCTGGCTGACCAGCTGCAGGTGAGGGGAAAGGCACTTTCGCAGCTGTCAGCTTACGCTCTGCCAGAATGTGCATCAATAGTTTTGGGATGGTTACCGCGTCATTGCTGGAAAATTGCCATAACTGCCATCAGGCTCAGGCACATCTCTGCCATCACTGCTGCTCGCGGTTGTCCCCCTGTTGCTGCCATTGCCAGGCTGACAACGAGGCGCTGAACGCTAAGCTGCAGCAGACCCAGGAGGAACTGGCGGTCAAGGAGGGTCAGCTGCGCTGCAAGCTGAACGCCCATGAGCTGCAGCTGAAGGAGCAGATTGTCTACAATGTGAGTAGTGGCAAAATATGTTGATAATGGTTGGGCGGGAGCTGCCAGGCAGCACTGCAGCGCAAGGCACACAAACAGCCAGGAGACACCCTGCAGCAATAGCTGCCCTTGCGACGCAGCTCTGCGGCTGTTAGTGTACTTCATTCCTGCAGGCTTGTGCTTGCGCATAAGCACATGTACGCATTGTAGACGCTTGCACTCTCACTTGCTGCATACAGGAGAGGCGGCTGGCCGATGCACAAGCCGAATTAAAGGCATGCCAAGCATTGTCTGGAGTACACTGCACATTCAGCAACATGACAGGCACACCAAAGCATCGCTGGGTCAGCCAGTGCTCTGCTGCACAGTCCGTCATGGCAGCACAGAGCGCTGCTGCATTGCTATGCCGCAGCTTTAGAAGTCAGCAACAGCATGGCACACAGCACTGTCAGTTGTGAGCCTGATGCTGGTGCTGATGCTTACACTATCGCTGCTGTTCTTTGCTGTTTGCAGGCTCGCAACAGGCAGGCCATGAACGAGATCAGGAAGGTGATCAACTGGGCGCAGCAGCCGCCTGCGACATCAGCAGCAAACACGCCCACAGGTCACCAAGCACGCCAGCGCCAGCAGCAGCAGCCGTTCAGCCCGTCAGTAGCAGGCGAGATGTCACTGGTAGCAGAGGACACTTTTGTGGAGGATGGCATCGGCACAGCGCTGTTTGGCGGTAACAGTGGCGGCAGCCGCAGCAAGGGCGCTGCAGCTGCAGGCGCTGGCCTGCCGGGGCCACAGAGTGACGGCCTGCCGCTGATGCTTGAAGATGTGCAGCTGAGCATTCCAGCAAGCCAGCTGAGCGCAGCTGCTGCCCGCAGGCGCAGCAGCGACAGCGCTGGCAGCGGCAGGGGCAGCATCGGTGATGGTGATGGCATGGTGTCAGTGACAGCGGGCAGTGGCGGCAGCCGCGCAGGCAGGCGACGCGGCAGCGGCAAGGGCAGCAGCAGCAAGACAGACAAGCAGTGGGCGCCTCCTGAGGTGGACGTGAGCCTGTCTGCAAGTGGGGTGCATGAGGCGCAGGAAGGCAGCTGCTACCAGGACACCCAGCAGCTGTACAGTGACGGCAGCAGGGCAGACATCGGCAGCGACTGCTCCAGGTGGGTGTGATTATCCTGTTTGCCGGACCCTTTGTGAGTGTTACTGCTGCAGTTGTGGACTCGTTAGCTGCCGGCTACATGAACAGCTGTGGTTTAGCGAGTCGGAGTGCGGGCAGGGTGCCGTAATGCATCACACCCTTGTGGTTGTGACTGTTTACAGCTGACGTGCCTTGTAACCTGTTGCTTATGCTGGTGCTTCTGTTTGTGCTGTTGCAGGGCGCTGCTGGTGCCAGAGCAGGCCAGCAGCCCAGTGCGCATGTCAGCAGAGGACAGCCTGGGGCAGCTGCACTCGCCACAGCGCAGCAGCCGCGGCAGTGCTGGCAGGAGCAGCAGGCGAGACACCTCCAGGCGGGCGCTGCGCGCGGGCTTTGAGCACCTTAGCTGCAGCACAGGCAAGAAGCACAGCATGATGATGTCTGGTGACGCAAGTGTTGTGCTGTCGGTCTCAGCAGAGTGGTCAGCAAGCAGCGGACACGAGCAGCATGACATGCGGCTGCCGGCGGCTGTTGTTGGCGGTGACTGTGATGTTGAGCAGGACACGTAGTTTGTCATTGTATCATGGGTAGGTTCGGAAGCAACAAAGTGTGGTGAGATCGTGCTGAAGCCGGTGCCCCACTGCTGCAGTGTCCGTATGGCAGCAGACAGCCCCACGTACACATGCCGTGTGCAGGTGAACGCATGCGTGTGCATGTTGTTGCGAGCGCGGCAGGGCGCTGGAGTTGAAGTGATGTGATGGTGGTAGAGCAGGTGTAGCATGGTAGAAAAGGTCATGTGCAGTCAAATTCGTGCCTTTCTGTAGTGTTAGCTAGTCAAGGTGCACATTGCAGTGGCAAGGCTCATAAGCTGCAAGCACGACATTGCTGCGACAGAGCGCGGTGCCATGGTCGTGCATCTTTGGTGTTGAAGTGCTGCACTTTGTGGCTGGTCCAACAAGGCAAGGACGTGTGGGCATGGCTGTGCAATGCTCTGGTTGGAGTGGTAAGTGCTGTGCCTGCATTTGTGCACTGTGGTATAATCAACAACATTCATGGTGATCTTTGCACCAAGGTACGCACGGCATTGTATTTCATTGACCCTTCTGCCAAGGGCTGGCTGCAGAAGTCGCTTCGTGTGCTTGTGCTTTGGTGTTCTTTGGCAAATGAGGCGCGACAGCATGCCGTTCCCGTATCATGAGCTGTGCTGCTCCGCAGTTTGTTGGAGCATCTCCTGGGTTAAGTTCTGTGCTTTTCTGGGGACTGCCGCACCAGATTGTGTTGGGAAACCTTTGGCAATCTTGTGCTTGCTGAGGGGAATGCATTGCCCTGAGAAGAGGAGCGGGTGCTCAGCAAACTGGATGTATGCGTTGTTCCTGCAGACACACGCCAAGTGGCAGTGCAGATGGGCTTTGGCTGCACTTGAAGCGAGCGTGTTGGAACGTGATCGTGATAAGCTGATATCTGAAGCAGGCTATTTGCATGTTTGTGTGTTTGTAACAGCCAGCACCGTGCTACCAGGTGCATTCCTACGTGGCACTGGTTTATGGGCACCCTGCTAGTCACGCTGGTTAAATGTTAGCAATGCCACACAATGTTTCAATGTGTGCTTGGCAGGGTGACCAGTTGCTGCTGTGCTTCATGCCAGCTTGAACCGCCAGCAACAGGTGTAAAGCATTGAATCCGAGGTAGTTTGTGCAGAGTCTGTGTGGGTAGCTAACATTCGCCGCCATTGTTTTATGTGGTCCACGTGGCAGGCAGCATCATGCTGCAAGTTGCAGGACAAGGGTGTGCGAGCTTCCAGCTGTTCCAACAGAACTGAATTCAGGCAGCAGCTGCCATGTAAAGAACAATGCTCTTCATTAGCCAGGAACGGCTGAAATGGTGCCACACAGGCCACGTTACACTATGTGAAACCTGGCGGTTCATGACATATCGCATTCGGTGCATAGAATGTGCGCACGCAGGCCTGGCAGCCTAGGCTGTTGCAGCCGCGGCCCCAAGCAATGATTGGGCAACCACCTAAACCATCAAATTTCACATCAGCATCAGGTGCGCTGCTCGCCTTCCTGCCCGCGTGGCACAAACTTGCCGTAGCGCTTCACCTTGCGGCTGAACGACCTGTTCCTGCTGAAGCACTCCTCAATGGACTTGCCTTCCTGCACGTACTGCCTCAGCGCCTCCGCCAGCACTGCATCTGCCTTGCCGTACAGTGAGGTCACCTTGCCAGCCTTGCCTGCGCGTGCTGTGCGGCCCACTCTGTGCAGGAACTCGATGGCCGTGGTGGCAAAGTCCGCCTGCAACATGCGGTAGTACAGTGGGAAGAGGCCAGGGCAGGGGGTCAGCCGCAGATCAGGGTTGATGTTTTGCTTGCAGGAACCGGTGCAGACAAAGGTAGCGTACGGGCGAGCAGCGCTGCTGCAGCTGCTGAACGCTGCCACTGCTGTGCATAGCCCAGCCCAACCACGAATGTGCAACCAGCTGCTGGTGCAGGTATGCCGCACAACACAGTGCTCTGTGAATTTGCAGCCAGAAAGGGCACACCCGAACTGAAAACATCACCCTCAGCCTTGCGCCCACCTGCACCACATGTGTGACATCTGGCAGGTCAATGCCGCGTGCTGCTGCATCTGTGCTGACCATCACCACATTGCCGCCAGAGCCGCCTGCTGCTGCCGCTGCTGCGTCTGCAAAGGCCGCAAGTGCTGCGTCGCGCTCCTCCTTAGGTATGTTTTTGTGGTACAGCACGTTTGGAATGCCCTGGTCAGCCAGCAAGTCCGCAAGCTGCGAAGGACAGCCGCAGCATGGGGCAGCGCACAATAAAAGTCGTTGAGTGCATAGACACCATCAGACACATCAGTGTGTGCAGGCAACCCAGAGCATGCATGCCACCTGCAAGCACAGCGTGAGCCATTTGATGTGTACAACCAGCACACATGCATGCAGCCGCTCCAGCTACTGCAAGCACCATCTGCAGCAGCGCGCCAGCCTGGACGCACACACCTACACCCACATGCAAGCAAGCAGGGCGCTGGGCACCTCCTGTATAGGGGTGTTGGACGTGTCTTGCTGGTGGAGGCATCGCCTTTGTGTCCCCTGCAGTCAGGTTCGCCTGACTGCTGCGTGTGACTGGCCAGTAGAATTTCGTCGCCGGTAAAAAAATACATGCAAGCAAGCTTGCAAGATCCAGCAGCAACGCCAAACAACTCCCACCTGGTCTGCAGTCACAGTGTCGCGTGCAAACACCAGCACGCGTGCCTGCCCAGCCTGGTAGTCCGGATCTCCCTGCACTGCCTCCACCAGCGCTGCATCAGCTTCCTCAGGGCCCCTCAGCCGCCGCCACACGTGCTCCACGTGCGGCTTGATCTGATGTAACATGTCACCTGACACCCACACGGCATCTTTGAAGCGCTTCTGCAGCTCAATGCCCACATCTGCCTTGGTGAGCGATGGCATGGTGGCTGCTACAAAGAGGTACTGCCGCTGCAAGTACGGGCCGTACTGTGCCTTGCTGCTGCTGCTGCTGCTGGCTGCCGCTGCGCTGCGCTCTTCTGCGGCATCCTGGCCAGCACTACTGCTGCTGGTGCTGGTGCTGTCAGGTGTATCAGCGGCTGCATCCTCACCCTGCTGCTGCTGCTGCTGCTGTTGTGACTTGCGCCTGAAGCCGGCCTTAAGCATGGCTGGTGCGCCTCCCTCCCAGCAGGCCTGCTTGAAGCTGCGCGGCACCCTGTCCCACTCTTCATCACTGATGTCCAGCTCAGCCATTACTTGGGCCTCAATCAGCCGCCGCTCGCCAGCCTTGAATGCCTGCAGGGGTTCAGGAGGAGCACGAGGGTTCAAGTGTTGAGCACACAGTTGAGGCGGCACTCATAGCAGGAGCGATGGTGCATGCTGTTGCAACGAAGGACAGGGGAGGCAATGCAGTGACGGTAAGTGTGCTGTCTCCTTGACACCCTGATATTGCCGTGCATAGCGCGCCTGGCATTCAACAGGATCCTGACGGTATCCTCTCCGTCACAATGCGCCACTCCACAACATCATATAGAGCTACCTGTCTCTGTCCCCGAAGCGCTGCTGTGCGCGGTTCTTGCCAGCTGCACTGCTCAGCCGCACATTCACCCCAAGAGTGCTGCTGGACCGGTCGCCACTCACATCTAGCAGCCGTGTGAGGTCCTTCACATAGCCACCCTGGCACAGCAAGTCCGCCTCATCTGCAACCACAAACGCTGCGCGCGAAGCCACGCCTTCGGCACTCCACTGGGGGCCGTAGCTCGAGCCTCTGTCATTGAACAGCGTCACAAGGGCGCCTGGTGTGGTGACGACAACGTCAGGTGGGTCGAAGGGCGGTGGGGTGCTGCTGGACACTTGGCAGGCCTTGATCAGTGGGCGGCCGTCTGGGCCTGCAGGGTGGCGTGGCGGGGGAGTCAATGCAATTAGTGTCAAGTATGGATGGCAGGCCGAGTGTATGGTGGTGGGAGCATGGTGGTCTGTGTTCTGGTGGTGAAGCTGTGCATGCAGCGTCGTATGGACAGCAGGGCAGCTTGCTGCTCATCGGCTGCTGTGCTGTGGTGAAGCTGCTTGCGTTGCATGCAGCAAGCAGCTCCAACCCTGGTTCAAGAAGCGCTCAGCTCCAGCTATTGCAGCTGCACTGCCGATTGCTGCTGGCGAGACCTAGCATGAACATGCTTCAGGCGTGTCGGCCGGCCTACCTGGCAAGCTGCTGACCAAGCGTATGACCTGCTGGCACAGTGCAGCGTTGGGACACAGCACCAGCGCTAGCTGCTTCCTGTTGGGTGCTCTGCAAGCAGCAGCAGCAGCAGCAGCAGCAGCGGCACGCAGCAGAATCACACACGGTGCAGCATGGAGTTAGCTGGCCTCCAGCTGGCTGGTCATATAGCGTCAGTTGCACAGTGCTCTGTCCTACAAGCCGGCGGCCGTAGTATTGGTGCAGAAAATTGTTCTGCCAACGTACATCACTCTCCCTGGCACAAGCAGTGCATGATAGCTGCTTTGTCTGCACCTGCATGTGCTGGTGTGTAAACAACTTCTTTCTATGACGTAACTCAACAAAATCCATCCAGCTGTGCCTTACCGCGTGCTGCTGCTGCTGCTGTCATCTGCAGAGGCCGCGGCTGCAGCTGCAGCGGCTGCTGCTTTCTGGGCTGCCCTCTCCAGCAGCATTGAGGCAAGTGGTGCTATGTAAGCGAGCGTCTTGCCGCTGCCTGTCTCTGCTGCCAGCACCACATCCTTGCCTGACAAAATGTGAGGCAAGGCAAGCTCCTGCAAGGCAGCAGGGCAGCACCGTCACACGTGTGATGCTGCAACCTTGCAGGGCTGTGTGTCCGACACTGCGTGGTATGAGCCATGAAACCACTGTGTGCCGGAGCATCAAACACACATGCATGGCACAGCACTCTGTTGCTCATCAGCACGACATCCTGATGTGAATCAAACAAGTGTATTCTGCTTGGAGTCCTATGCTTGCACCTGCATTCATCATGCACAGGGTAGTGTGCATTCTGCGTGGACTAGGACTTGGTGCTGCGTTAGCTGCCAAGCACTGCACGCACCTGCACACGTGACGGCCTCTTGAAGCCTGCTGTTTGGAGTGACTCTGCAACCGCAGGTATGATGCCTAGCTGCTCAAAGCTGCTTGCTGATTCTGCATAAAAAGCGTCTTCTGCTGCCTGCACCGGCCTAGGGGTAGGCACGGGTGGCACCTGCTGCCGCGGCTGCTTCTTGGCTGCTGCTGCAGCTGCTACTACTGTTATACCCCTAACATGATGGGTCCTAGGTGGTACTAGTGGGACAGTCAGCGACTTGCGCAGCAGCTGCAGTCGTGGCAGGGCAGCAGCAGCAGTCTTGCACGTTGCCAGGCGCTGCATCTGATAGACGCCTCTACCAAACACCAGGTGCATGCTACAGACGTGAGTAATTTATTGGGTAGGTTGGGAGCATGCGACAAGGTCTTGCGGAAGTCAGGTACAGCTTGCAGTGTACGCACCCGTGCCTGGGAGTTGTGGTGTGACTTGTGTCTCCATCGACAGCAACAGCATGTATCGCATGATCAAAGAAGTTCAGTCATTCTAAATGCTGCTCTGGAAAAGCGCCCTGCATCGTGTCATTGGTAGACCTGATACAAACGGAGACAACAGCTGGGGCATACAGCATTGCACCCGGCGAGAGAAGATGGTAGTGTTGCCTCGCCTTGAAAATAAAAAGACCTGCGTCTACAACATTTGCTGCCAGCTGCCATCAACAACCAATATGACCACCGATCAGCTTTGCAGTGCTCGCAGTTGAGGCTGCAGTTTGTTGCGAAACTTGCTACAATGTTATCAAGGCTTCAGATATACCGCAGGCTGTAGGGTGAGCAAGCCCATCTGGCTGACATGGTCACCAACACCAGAGCAAACCTTGCTGCAAACCACAGGCACAGCTTGGATGCAAAGCAGGGGTCACCAGCTCCTGTTAGGCGATGTGTCACTGGCCTGCGGCAGGAGCAATCAAGCCCAGCAGTTGTCCAGCCAGCTGGTGACTGCAGCCTGCTCAAGGCAGTGGTGTCAGCTTCTGGGCAAGGAGCACCAGCATTGCTGCATGCGGCGGGCAACAACAGCAACAAAGCAATATGGAGGTCAAGGTGTGTTCAAGCACGAATTGAACCTGAGCTCGTCAATTGTTGCCTATGTAGCAGGTCATCATTGTTGTGCATACTGCTGACAATGCTGATGCTGCTGCAGGTCTGTGCGCAACAAACTGGAGAGCTATGCCATCCTGCAGCTGAAAGGACAGTCCAACAGAGATGTTACAGTACAGGTAAGCTCAAATAAGCAGCCACCTGGACTCAGCGTTTGAGATGCAGACAAAACATACAGTTGCACGGCAACCTGCTGCAAGCACACACTGGTTTGCATCACCTGTAGTCGTCATTTGAGGCCGCGTGCCGCACTCCTGCCGTCTGCTCACACAGGTCACGTTCCAAAGCCCTGGCACCACGCCGCAGCAGCTGCGGCTGCTGCACGCTCCAGCGGTCAACTGCGCATTCCAGCCGCTGCCGGTGCAGCTGCGAATCATGGCAGGAGATGCGCAGCAGCTGCAGCACAGCCTGTCGGTTGCGCCGCATGTGCATGTGCAGCGCTACTTGAAGCTGGAGATGCAGGGCCTGGCAGTGCCGTCAACAGCAGGTAATAATTGCAGCAGCTGCTGCAGGAGCAAGCAGCAGAGCGCCCTGTGCTTTAGTCTGTATATTCTCACCAACCCTGACACCGGCACCTAAGCAAGGAAGTGCAAGGAACAGGCCGGCAGCCAACTACTTGCTATGCTTTAACTAGGTTGACTACCTGTGCTAAATTATCACAAATACTGCAAATAATGTCCTGCAGGAGCTGTTCACGCCGTGTGTAAGCTAGATGTGGTGCAGTTCTCAGCACTGGCGGCAGCAGCAGCTGCCACAGCCACAGAGCTAGCAGTGCCAGCACTGTCTCAGGACAGCCACAGTGCAGCAGCCGCAGAAGCAGCAGCAAGCGCCGTCATGTATGGCGAGGCTTCGGCGGACGTGCTAATGCGCAGCCCTTCAGTGCAGCATGCAGCAGATGAGGCGAGCAGCTGCACTCCTGGAGAACCACAGCAAGCAGCAGCAGCAGCAGCACATCCTGGGCGAAGGCAGCAAGACCAGAAAGGCATGTGCAGCACCCTGCAGGACGTCAGCAGCAGGCCAAGGCATGCAGAGACAGCAGCAGATAGGGATGCACCCCCCTGGCTGGAGCGAGCTGCGGCTGCAACTGATGCAGCTGATGCGGCTGGGCAAGGCAGTGGCAGGTTCAGCAGCTGGCTCAACCAGACTCGATCCTCACTGCAGAAAAGCCTGCGCAGCAGTGGCAAGGCGCCTGCCGCAGCTGGCGTGGCAGACGATGTGCAGCAACAGCAGCGCCTGCAGCAGCCAGCGTCTGCGGCAGCGGCAGGCGACAGTGCCTTGTCAGGCGAGGATGTTCCGCCGGGCAGCCCTCCCCACCAGCAGCAGCAAGCACACTTGCAGCAGGCACTGCAGCAGAGCATGCAGCAGATGGAGGCCACGCTAGCCTGCAACAGGCACCAGCTGCTGCACTTGCAGGACCAGCTGCAGCAACACAGCAGCCTGCAGACTGAGCAGCCGCAAGCCATGCCGCGAGTGCTGACTGCTGCTGGCCGGCCATCTACACTGCTGAGCATGCTGCAGCACTCCTCAGCTCTGAGTGGCTCTGAGGATGATGAGGATGGCAACAGCAGCTGCAGCATGGACAGCTTGATGATGCAGCAGCTGTGCTCGCCGGCATCTTCCCTTGCAGCTGCCACAGCCAACAACGTCAGGCTGCAGCAGCAGCCCCAGCTAATATATCGGGTTGGAGCTGCTGCAGCTGCTGGTGGTTGTGTGCAGCAGGAGCCATCACACAGCCGGCTGTACCCTGATGAGTCAGCTGTGCTGCTGGGCAGTGTGGACAGCAGGCACTGCAGCAGCAATGGCAGCTTTGGGGGAGTGCAGGCGGGTGGCACGGCAGCTGCTGCCGCAGCAACAGTTTCAGATGCGGCAGCTGCTGCTGCTGGCGAGCGCAGCGGTAGCAGTTGCTCAGTGAGAGGGCCGGCCAGTGGTGAAAAGCAGCAGTCCATGGCAGCTGATGATGCACAGTCAGACACGGAATGTCAGGAAGAGGATGTGGCAGCAGCAGCAGCAGTGGTAGCTGAAGAGGGAGGCGTGCTAGCAGATGTAGGGCAGCATGACCTGCTTGAAGAGCCCTCTTTGGTTGATAGCCAGTCCTGCATACTGAACAGCAGGCGGCAGCATGGCTTAGGGCAGCAGCTGGCTGCTGCGCTGCTGTTTGACAGGCGCGTGCAGTCCTGCCCAGCAATGGACACAACGATCAGGGGCAGCACTGGCAGCAGCAGCAGCAGCATGGCCAGTGGCTCTGCCGCAACTACTGCTGCAGCTGCCGGGCCAAGCAGGCAGCACAGGCTGCGGCATGCGAGCGGTGCAGGCAATGACGCTGCAGCAGCTGCAGCAGCAGGCCACCAGCGCCGGCACAGCATGAGCCCTGCAGCATCCAGGGCAGCAGCAGCAGCTGGTGGCAGTGCGCGGCTGGCTGTGACACTTTCCCCTGAGATCTTGAGGCGAGGCCAGCTGGTGAAGCAGAGCTGCCCCTCACTGAGCTTTCCAAGGTATGGCGCGGCACCACACTCGCCGACAAAGATCAGCTGGGAAGACCTGTCTGTAGTGACTGCAGCAGCGGCAGGGGCGCATGATGCAGCACCAGCGGTTGCGCCTGCCAGCAGCAGCCAGCCAGCAGCAGAGACTGGTCTGAAGCGAGAGCTGTTTGGTGATGTATCCAAGCAGCAGGAGGCATGCGCAGACACGCAGCTGCTGAGGCACAGTGCGCCAAAACCAACCCAGTGTCAGCAGCCAACAACTGCAGCGCAGCCGCAGGAGCAGCAGGAGGAACAGCCAGTTGCAGCAGCAGCAGTCACTAGGAACACGCCTTCACCAGCAGCAGGGCTCTCAGCAGCGTCGCAGCTGTCGCTGCCGTCAGTGTCAGGGCTGTCTGCAGCCGGCGGCACAAACAACTCCGTGCTGCAAGCGCTGCTGTTTGGCAGCAGCTGTGACCTGGGCAGCTTGTCAGACGGGCAGCTGCTGGGCCAGGCGCTGCAGGACTCTGCCACCTCTGGGCGGCCTGTTACATATGCTGCTGGCGGCCCGCTTGCTGGCGAGTGGAGCATGACATATGCCGGGCTGATGGATAGCCCAGGGGACCCCTCAGCAGGGCCGCCGCCAGCTTCGCAAGGCGGCGCAGAGTTTGTTGCGAGCTTGCTGGCGAGCCCAGCCTCACAAGGGGCTGCGGCTGTGGTGAGGGATAGGCCATGGGACAGCAGCCCGCAGCAGGATGCACAGCAGCAGCAGCAGCAGCAGCAGCAGGAGAGAGACCAGCAGGCTGAGCCTCACACTCCAAGCCGGCTATCAACCACTGCAGCAGAGCTAGATGATGCAGCGGCAGCAGGTAGTGAGGCTGCAGCAGGACCGGGCGCAGCGGCAGCTGCCGCAGTAGCGCAAGAGGCGGAAGCATCCTCGCCGGTGCTGCTAGCGCTGCCGCGCTTTGGTGTCGCTGCGCTGTCACCCATAGCTGAGTCACCCGAGCTGTCCAGGGGCACCAGCGCCGCTAGCCCTGGCGATGCTGCAGGGCTGCCAGCTTCTGTGTGCAGCACCAGCAAGACGCTGTCGCGCATTGGCGCCCAGGAGCTGCAAGGGCAGCAACAGGCACAGCAGCAGCAGCAGCAGGAGCTTGACCAGCAGCAGCAACAGCAGCAGCAGCATGGAGGTGATGTGCAGTCACCGGGGATGCTAACAGTGTCAGATGTTCATATGCCAGCTGCCACCTCAGCAGCGTCAGAGCTGCCAGAGGTGCAGCAGGACCTGCTGCTGCAGGAGCTAGCAGTGCAGTCTCTGCTGGACCTTCAAGCGTTCACTGCAGCATCCAAAGCTGCAGCCACCCTGCGCAGCGGCCGTGGCAGCAGCAGCAACACTCCTACTAAGCAGCCGCCAGCCAGCCCACAGAGGCAGTTGCCGTGCTCGCCTGCTGCTGGCAGGGCGGCAGCTGGTGCTGCTGCCATGATGCACGGCAGCAGGGGTGCTGCGTCAGCGCAGACACCTAAGAAGGCGGCCAGTGCTCCCTCAACACCCAAGAGGCCGGCATCTGGCTCTGGGCTGTTGACACCCAAGAGAGCACCTGCAACAGCAGCAGCAGCAGCGGGTGATGTGGCAGCGTCTGTGAAGGCAGCAGCAGCCAGCAGGGTAGGCGCCAGGTCAGCAGAGCCATGCCCACGGTCACCTCTCCGTCAGCAACAGCAGCAGCAGCAGCACCAGGCAGGCCCATTCCAAGCCCGCCCATCCTCTGCTGCATCTCTTGTGCGCGACAGCAGCAGCATAGTTGCCGGTAGGGTTCCTGGCAGGCCTGGTTCAGCTGGAGCAGCGGCCGCCAAAGCAGCATCACAGCCAGCAGCAGCTGGCAGCCGTGCTCTTGGTGCCGCGCGCCAGTCGGCAGCACCAACTGCTGCTGCAGCAGGCGCAGCCGGCAGTGCCGCTGCTGTCAGGCGCTCACTGAAGCATGACAGCAGCAGCAGCGGCAGCTTAGCACGTGCTAGCTCTCTGCCTGTCCGAAGCAGTGCCGTCAGGACTAGCCATGTCAGGCTAGACCTTGCAGGACTAGGTGTAGGCACTGCTGCTGACGCTGCTCAAGCGGCTGGCAAACCGTCAAGTGGCCCTGGGGGTGTGAGCGCTCGCAGCAGCTTGAGCAGCAGTGTCAGGCGCTCCAGTGGCAGCTTTGCAGCCGCACTCCCCAGCAGGTCACCAGTCAAACCCGGCAGCAGCATCGGCGGCAATGGGGGTGCCTCCAGGTATGCGCAGCTGCTCAAGTCGCAGTATGGTGGTGCTCCTGCTGTGCGTGCATCACAGCCTAAGCTGGCGCTGCGCAAGTCAGCTTCGGCTGCTGCCCCTCAGCAGCAGCAGCAGCAATTGCCGGAGTGCAGCTCTGAGCCAGCGCTGAGCTCACTGCGGCTGACTGACCTGGCAGCAGAGGACTCTTTTGATGCACGCCCTGCTGCCCGGCAGCTGTTTGAAGCAGCAGCTCCTGCGGCCCAGCTGCTGCAGTCCCTGGGCCGCGCAGCAGCAACAGCAGTAGCAGCAAGTGGTGCATCTGCTGCAGCAGCAATAGGCACGGCTGGTGGTGATGATGCACTGCCTGTGCCGCCTGGCAAGTGCCAGTCTGCAGTGGACCTTCATGCTGGCAGTACTGCTCCTGCAAGCCAGCTGCCACGTAGCTGCAGTGCAGATGGCTCTGGCATGCGGGCAGGCCACGCCTCGCCTCACAAGCCCAAAGCAAGCAGCAGCAGCCAAGGTATGCAGCAGGCGCAGCAGCTGCAGCAGGCAGTGCAAGCTGTGCAAGCGCTGGTGCAGCACAGCAGCTTGATGCTGCAGCAGGCGGAGCCAACCAGCAGGCAGCGGCGGCAGTCTCTGCCGAGCCAGCGCCAGCAGCAGCAGCAGCGGCCAACGTCAGCTGGAAGGTCACGGCAGTCGCCGGCCTCTCCTGACGTGCAGCGGAACTTCTTCCTGCCGAAGCTTGTGCAGTCGCAGCTGCTGACGCCGCAGTCTGCAGAGCCGATGCAGCGGCAGGCAGCACGCAGCAGGGCTGCTGGTGGTGACAGTTGTGCTGCTGCTGGCAGTAGCAGGCTCGCAGGGGCCCGGGTAGGCGGCAATGCGCCTGCTGCCACGCCTCCAGGGCTGGGTATGGTGTCCCCCAAGTCCAGCACAAAGCAGCAGCTGCGCGAGCAGTGCCACAGCCAGCAAGAGCAGCGCGAGCAGCTGCAGGACAGCATGCAGCGCCAGCAGACGCCCACCCAGCAGCAGCAGCAGCAGCAGCAGCTGCTGCAACAGGAGCCGTCGGATCAGGATCTGCTGTTCATGTCAGCTGTCAGCTTGCCTGCTTTTGATGAGCCGCTGGGTGCTTTGGAGCTGCTAGGCAGCCAAGCAGAGCCTGGCTCACCTGGCAGACAAGCTCCAGACACATCCTGTGATGACGCTGCACCAGCAGCAGCCATGCACCATGTGCAGACTCAGGGCACAGCTGCAGGCAAAGCTGCTGCTGTCAATGCTGCTGTGCCTGCCTCAGCCGTTGAGACAGTGTTACCAGCTGCCAGCAGCTCCTGTAGCCCTGCAGGCAGGCGCCAGCCGCAGCCGCAGGCACGCAGCTGCCCACTCATTGTGCATAAGGTGCCTGGTGACCAGCGCGGCAGCCACGGCGCAGCCATGACAGCATCATACCGGCTGCTGCAGAACAGTGGGGCAGTGCCAGCAACAGCAGCAGGTGTCGACATGCAAACAGCTGCTGAAGCCGCTGCAGGCAGCAGCAGCACTGTGCAGACCAGGGGCAGCAGCAGGGCAGGAGGCCGCAGCAGCAGCAGCACAATTGTGGTGAGCATTGTGAAGCATGCGCGCGGCGGGCAGCAGCAGCCGGTGCAGGTGCAGCAGACGTACCAGCTTGAGTCGCAGTGCTATGCTGAGGTGGTGCAGCTGGAGGCAGCTCCGGGGCCTGCAGACAGCACGTGCACCTCATTCTCAATGGCTGGCTTGGGTGCTGCTGCTTCTGCGGCAGCAGAAGAGGATGGTGCAGTGTCCTCCAGTGTACCCCGTGCGCAGCTTGGTCAGTACGCATCCAGTGCAGCAGGTGCAGGGACACTGTATGCAGCAGCGGAAGAGGCGGCAGCCGTTGATGATGATAATGGCAGTGATGGTGATGACAGCTCTGTGGAGTCCTTCTGCACAGCCAGCAGCCAGATGGGCACTGTGTGGCCTCACGTAGGAGCTGAGCACCAGCACCATGCAGCAGCAGCAGCAGCAGGCGGGGCAGCAGGCAGCAACGCAGGCAGCCGAAACAACAGCAGCAGCAGCGTAAGCGACACAGCCATACACCCTCTTCATGCGGAGCCTGGTGTTGTGGATGGGCCCAGGGCATCAGGGGTGCTGCGGCTGCCTAGTGATGAAGAGGAGCAAGCAGCAGCAGGCGTGCAGCTAGCACGCAACTTCTACAGGCACCCTGCGCAGCGCCCCTCTGGCTCTGTGGGCCAGCAGCAGCGGTCAAACTCAGGATCACAGAATCAGGTGTGCTCACAGCCGCATGCAGTAGCAGAGCGGCAGCAGAGCGGAGTGCTGCCAGCAGCTGCGCCGGACGCTGCAACAACACGGAGCAGCGTGGGCAGCCACTGCAGCAATGCCTCGACAGCATCTTCTAGCCAGCATTCCCTGTGGGATGAAACAGATCCGTTTGCTGCTGCTGAAGTCAGCTCTGCTGACGTTGCTCCTGTGCACAGCAGCAGTGCAGCAGCAGCAGCAGCAGGGGCCTGTAGCCTGTCTGGCAGCACTAGATCATCGCAGCAGCAGCAGCAGGAGCCTCCACACAGGGTGAAGCCAGGTGTCAGGTCCTCTCGCCAGGGCTCTCCCGGAGTCAGGGGGTCAGCACGGCTACGCAGTTCAAGTGCAGCAGGCCAGCACAGCAGCAGCAGGAGGGGCATGGCAGGTGGCGGCATCCTGGGCGTGCAGCAAGCTGAGCAGTTGCCAGCAGCAGCTGCAGCTATGTATGATGCTGCTGCTTCAGATGAGGATGTGAGCTTGCAAGAGGCTTCTAGCGCCAGCTCAGGTGTGGGGCCTTTGCGACATGCTGGGACAGCAGCAGCAGCCGCCGCTGCAGCAGCAGCAGAAGATGGGGCATCAAGTGCTCTGCAGGATGCACAGCAGCAGCAGCAGCAGCAGCAGCAGCGCACTGGTTCTTCCCTGTCATTTGCGGCGCTGAGCAAGCAGCGCTCTCCATCGCCCAGCACTGCAGGCATGCTGGACGGCATGGAGCACGGCATCGTCCAGTCTGCTGCTGCTGCTGCTGCTATGCCTGCATCAACAGGGCCAGGCGTGTCTGCAGCAGCAACAGCAGGTGAGGAGGTGGGCAGTGCCCGCAGCAGCTGCGCCTCAGCAGCAGGGCTTCCTACAGGTGCAGGTGGAGCGCTGGCACTTGAGGTGTCCATGAATGACCTTGGTGTGGGTGGGGACCAGCAGCGCGCAGCAGGTGGCACCAGGATCAGTAAGGACCAGTCGCCTAACAAATCCCCTGCAAAGGAGGGGTCACCAGCTCGCTTCCGGAGCAGCAAGGCAGGCGTCCTGGGTCCAGCAGCAGCAGCAGGTGCTGACAGGCAGCGGCATGCGGGCGCAGATGCTGATGCTGGGAGCCCTGCCAGCTCACAGGAGAGCTACGCAGGCGTACGCAGTGTGAGGCCGCCAGCAGCATCAGCAGCAGCAGCGCAGCAGCAGCAGCAACACCAGCTGGAGGATGCAGACGGTGCCACCAACAGCAGGGGCAGCACAGCGCCACTCCACAGAGCAGCTGCAGCCTCTGCAGCAGGCTCCCCACTGCACAAGGGGGTCAATGCTCACCCACAGCATCAGCAGCAGCAGCAGCGGCTAGCAGTGGTGCTGCCAGGCAGCCCCCAGGTAGCCCCTCGCAGGAGCTCTGCAGTGAACTTCAGCCCGCTGCATGCTGGCAGGGCAGCAGGCTCGCGGGGCTCCCTGATTGGCAGCATGGCTGGCACGCCAGGCAAGCTGGCAGGGCCAGGGGCGCCTGGCCTGCTGGCAGCTGGCTCGGCCCTGCCACAGCCTGTTGCTGCTGCTGCTGCAGTTGTGCAGCCGGCAGCGTCTGGCAGTACAGTGGCAGCCGGGGCAGCAGCGGGAGCTGAGGCAGGGGGTGAGCTGCGCGGCAGTACTGCTGTAGCAGATGTGGCTGAGTCAGCAGCTGCTGCACGGGGCAGTGCAGCGCGGTCTAGCACTGCTGCAGGCGCTGCGAGTCCCTACAGCGCCTTTGCGCCGCTGCATTCCATGCTGCCTGGCTCTGGAGGCTCAGGGGGCAGGCGCAGCAGTAAGACGCACCCGCGCACCAAGCAGGGCGCATCAGCAGCAGCTGGCGGCGTGGAGGATGAAGTGCTTGGGGTGCGCAAGAACCTCATGGCTGACATGCTCAGGGCAGCTGAGGCGAATGCAGCAGCAGCTGCAGTCAGAGCAGAGCAGTCGGATACGCATGAGGTGCGGGACTCTAGCCAGCACATAGCAGGCACTGGCAGAGCAATGGCCACAGCAGCAGCAGCAGCAGGCAAGGCAGTAGCAGGCGCCGAGGCCAGCAGCCCAGCCAGCAGCAGCAGCAGCGCCAAGCAGCAGCAACACCAACATGCTGCAAGGCCCCACACCGCAGGATCTGTGCTTGATAAGGTGCCGCGCCACCTGCCGGTTCTTGGAGTAACTCCAGAGCTTGCAAAGGCAAGGCCAGCCACGAGCCATGGCAGCTGCGGCAGCAGCAATGCGGCAGCCAGCGAGCGCCAGCAGCAGCAGCAGCAGCAGCAGCGCAGCAAGGGTGACACCAGCAGCGGCAGCACAGCAGCAGCAGCTGCGCATTCTGGCAACTCTGCAAACCGCTCAGCCGCAGCTGCACAGTCGGCTGCAGAGTCAAGTGAGCAGTGCATCAGCAGCAGCAGCAGCTGGAGGCTGCACAGGGAGCCATGTGTAGCTGACAGCATACAACTGATGAGCCACACTAGCGCCCTGCGCGCTGCTGCAGCAACCCCAACGCCTATCCCTGGCCACAGGTCACAACGGCCAGCAGTAGTAGCCGAGGACAGTAATGGATTGCAGCGTAGCAGCAGCACAGGCAGCTTACAGCAGCAGCAGCTCGTAGAGCACAAGCCAGCAGTAGCAGCTGTTGCAGGGAATGGTGCAGCATTGACAGCAGCCATTGCAGCGGTGAAAGCGCAGGGGCCGCTGTCTTCTGGCCTGCTGCGCAGGGGCAACAGCGCTGGCTCGTTGCCCCGCATGTTTGCTGCTGCAGCTGGCACTGCTGCAGCTGCCCGGCCGCATAGCCCTGCTGAGCAAGCTGCTGCTGCTGCTGCTGCAGCTGGCCAGGGCCTAGCACAGCAGGTGGAGCAGCAGCAGCAGCTGCCAGGTCACAGCCACATAGGAGGAGCTTCAGCACGGCCTGCAGCAGCGGCAGCAGCAGGCAAGGACAGCAGCCATCCAAGTGTGCTCAGCCCACTGCAGCAGGACCCTAGCAAAGCTTCAACTGCCTCAGGCGACCACCAGCAGCCAGAGCTGCCCGCAGCAGCGGCAGCAGGCCTGGCCAACAGGCTAGGGTCACCATACCTGCAGCACCTAGAGGAGCACAGCGTGCAGCAGCAGCAGCAGCGCCCTGTGGCGGCTTCACCGCTGTCGAGTTACAGGCGCAACTTGCACCTCAGAGCAGCCTCATCACAGCAGCAGCAGCAGCATTCACCAGCCAGCCCTGCTTTTGAGGCCTCGTCTCCTCAGCTGGGCTGCTCTCCTCAGATGGCTGTGCCAGCTGCCAGGCCTGCATCAAGCTTAGGCCACTCCCCAGGGACACCAACCAGGGCAGCAGCATCCAGCACAGCTGCACAAGCAGCAGCAGCAAAGGCAGAAGCTGGCAGCAGCTCATCTGGCGCTGTGGACCCGCTGCTCGCTGCTGCTGCTGCTGCTGACGCATCAGGCCAGCTGCTGGGTGCTGCTCGGCGCGTGTGCAGCACAGGCAGTGGCGGCGGCGCTGTGGCCAGCGCTGCCGCTGGTGATGGAGTGGGCGGGGTGTCACCTGGCAACCGCGCAGCAGCAGCAGCTGCGCGCGTCGGCAGGATGCGTCACAGGCGCGCCAAGTCAGACATGCCAGAGTACTACCCCATGTCACCTGCTGAGTCACCGCTGCATTCTGCAATGCCTGCTGACGATCCCGATGGCTTGGATGCTGTGTTTGCAGCAGCGGCAGCAGCAGAGCAGCAGGGTGCGGGTGTGCAGCTGGCTGGCACAGCAGCAGCAGCAGCAGGGCGGCTAGCAGCGCAGCACTCAGGGCTGCAGTTGGGGGTCGGTCAGCTGGATCCACCTACAAGTCCGCTAGGTAGCCCGCTAAGGCATGGCTTGACATCACCAGCTGCGCTGTACCGGCTGCAGCAGCAGCAACAGAGTATTCAGCGGGAGGCTAGCACAGCTGGCGCGGCAGCTGCTGGCATGCAGCGGCAGCACAGCGGCGTAGAAGCTAGCGCAGCAGCAGCAGCAGGGGTTGAGCCGTCTGAGCACGAGCTGACCCTGAAGCCGCAGCATTTGGCCATGGTGCATGCTGCAGCAGACCTGGCAGGCTTTGGATATGAAGGTAGCATGAGCCCCACCAAGCTTGCAAAGATCCAGGAGTATGCCAGAACATACAACTTGAGCTCTGTAGATCTAGGGGCTGGCCTGTCACCTGCTGCCTTGAGGGCTAAGGCAGCAGCTGGTGCTGCTGGGTTAGCTGCTGCGCCTGGCCATGCAGGCGGCACTCCTGAGAAGAGCGGGGAAGGCGTTGACAGCTTTAACCTGAACAACCAGGCGCTGCAGGCAGAGCTGGAGCAGCAGCAGCAGCATGACCTGCAGCAGCGGGACCAGTGCTCGCCGCAACCACAGCAGCAGCAGCAGCAGGGCGTTGCAGTCGAGCCTCTTCAAGGCATTAGTGCTGAGCCCAGTAGGGAAAGCTTGCCTGGCCGTGCATCTGTGCGGGCAAGCATGGAGGCTCTGCTGGCTGCCAAGCTGAGAGCTAGCAACAGCAGCAGCAGGCCAGGCTCTGCAGGCTCCTGTGAGGAGGCTGTGGCGCAGCTGCTCACACGCAAGCAGCAGCAGCAGCAGCGCAGCCAGCTGGGCGGTGAAACAAGTGGGCATGAGCCGCAACTGCTGGTTGTTGAAGAACAGCAGCAGCAGCAGCAGCAGCAGCAGCTGAGCCGGGAGGCCAGCGGCAGCAGCAGTGGCAGCCACAGCAGACATCACAGCAGTGGCAGCCGTGGTGAGCAGCGGCAACAGCAGCTGCAGCTGCAGCAGCAGCAGCAGAAACACCAGGTGGCAGCAGGCAGCCTGGCTGCTTCTGTCTGTTCATCTGTTGTTTCTGCAGGCAGGATTGCGCTTGCAGATGGCAGGGGCAGCCTCAGACGCAGCTCCCTGCTAACCTCTGTGCAGCAGATGCTGGAGACACCTACACTACTCGCTGCCAGCACAGAAACCCTGGACATCCAGCCCAGTGACAACAGCCACGTCAGCTGGCAGCAGCAGCAGCAGCAGCAGCAGGGAGGGCTCGGAGGGCCTGAGAGCTCTCGGCTGTCTCAGGACAGCCAGCAGGATGCAGTCATGCAGTCGCATGGTGCGCTGCTGGGCCCAGGACCTGGGTTCCATAGCTTTGCAGACCCTGCAGCAGCAGCAGCACCTGAGTCGGAGTCCAGTGCAGATGGCAGCGGACTGGTCAGCGGCGCTGCTGGAGAAAGAGCAGTCAGAGCTACCCAGCCAGGAGCAGCAGCAGGCCTGCGCCCGCCTGCTGCAGCAGCAGACTTCAGGCGGTCCTTCCACCTGCTAGCCGGCCTAGCACAAGGCCTGTGGCCAACCGATGCCAGGTCAGTTGACAGCACTGCCGGCTCAGCAGCTATTGGTGCTGTGTCACATGGCGCTGCTGCTGTCTCCTGGGCGCGTGGTGGTAGTGGCGCTGCAGGGCTGCGCTGCTCAACTGGCAGCCTGGGGCCTGAGCTGGAGCTGGCGCACCAGCTGGCTGCAAGTGTGGAACATCTGGCTGCATCGCTGGACATCACAGGGCCGCAGGTGCGTGGCTGGGGTGGTGGGTGACAGCAGTCTGGCTTGATATGTATGAGGTTAGGTCTGTAGGCGGAGCTGGCTCACCAGCTGGCTGCAAGTGTGGAGCATCTGGCTGCTTCGTTAGACATCACGGGGCCGCAGGTGCGTGGCTGGGATGGTGATGAGGCATGCAGGGGAAGGGAGTTTGTGCAAAATTTGTGTTTTCCTGCAGGGTGGTAGCGGTCTTGTGCCTGTCAGAGCTTGGTAACCGTAGTGCATGTTTGGCTTCTTGATGTTGATGTTTCCGCAGCTCACAGATTAGCCACACGTGTCTGAACAGATGCTGGGCTAGAGCAAATGACCTCAACGTGGCATGAGTATGACCGCCTGCTGCGCTGTGAACATGCGTATGCATGAGTCTCCGCAGGCGCTGCAGCTGACGCAGGAGCTGCTGCTGAACCAGCTGCTGGCACAGCCTGACAGCCAGCGCCACGCACGCACCACCAGTGCAGCAGGCACTGTGGGGCAGCACAGCGGCCGGGCAGCCTCTTGCAACCAGCAGCAGCAGCAGCGGGGTGCAGGGCCTCAAGCAGCAGCAGGTGAGCTGTGCATTGCATGGGGAACAACGCAGTCTGCTTGCATTGTTCAACGCTGGAGCTTGCTGCACGCTAAGCATGGATCAAAGTGTACGCCCTTGGACCCGGCAGTGTGCTGGTGCTGGTGTGATAGAAGCTTGGGTGACAAATGCTGGCTCGCTGCTGCATGCAATTGCAGGGCCCCAGCCACAGCTAGGTCCGCTGCTTGCTGGCCGCCTTGCAGCACTCGCAGCGATGCGGCAGTTGCGGCGCAGCTCAGTTGGGGAGTCACCAGATGTGCCTGCTGCTGCAGCTGGGTCGGCAGCCTGCAGCAGGCGGGGCTTGCTTGGCCGCACTGGCAGCGGCAGCAACCCTGTATCAGTGCTTGCTGCTGTTGCACCTGCAGCAGGATCGGCTACTGCTGCAGCAGCTGCTGCTGGTGTGGGGACTGACAGGAGAGGTGTGCTGAGATCCAGCCATGGCTCCACAGTAGGAGAGCCGCTGGCAATTGCTGGTGCAAGGGCCGCAGCAGCACCTGGCAGCAGCAGGGCAGCAGCAGCAGGAGGTGCTAGGCAATGCAGCAGTGTGCCAGCAGCAGCAGAGCGGCAGCAGCAACAACAGCAGCAGCAGCAGCTAGATCAAGGTCCGCTATCCAGGCAGCTGTCTACTCAGCGCTTGCAGCAGCAGCAGCAGCAGCGGCCTAGCCGGCGGCGCTCCTCAGCTGGCGCAGAGAATAGCTGGGCGAGTGCTGCAGCTGGCAGCACAGGCAGTGCACAGCAGAGCATGCACAGCAGAGTCTCATTGGAGCCTAGCCAGCAGACGCTAGGGGCGCAAGCTTCTGTGCTGCTGCAGCGCTTGCTGTATGGGGAGGGCAGTGAAGCGGCGACTGACTGCACAGCTGGCGGCAGTGTGGTGTCGCACAGGAGCAGCAGTGGCAGCAGGGGGTGATTGCGGCACCCTGCTGTGGCTCACGCAGGCCGGCGCTGCTGTGCTGCCTGCATTTGCAGTGATGCAGCTAGGTGTGTTTCCTAGCTGCATTTTCTAGTCTGTTTTGAGGGGCTGTTTGATGTGGGACTTGGGGACAACATTTTTGGTGCCATCTGCAGCTTGCGACCCTGGTTTATTAGCCTATTCTGGCAGCCATCAAGTACAGAAACACAATCTTGCTGTAGAACTAGCAGCAGTAGTTCTGTCGTGATTAATTTTGTTCTCTGGCTATGTTGCTATTGGCCAAATTGTAATGCATTAGACCACATTGTTGTTTTGTATCTGCATGGGATAGCAACGCTGATGGCAGAAGCAGCTTCTTGATTTCAAGGTTCCAAGCACAGGTTTAACTTGGAAAGTTTCCAGAAGTGACAAGAACAGAGGCTGCAGCTGCAGGCTACAGTATAGCACCGCTGGCCAAACTTTAGGCTTAGCTGCCAGCAAGACAATCGACCAACATGTCACAAGCCGTGCTTGCAATGTATCATGAACCGTATTGCAAAGACAATGCATTATTTCTCTCCCTCCTCATCTGCTGTGACAGATCGCAGTGCTGGCACCAACGTGTTGCTGCTATCACGCAATCATGACTTGACAAGACGCTGCGAACCAGGTCACCATCAGCACCGCATGGCTGCTGCTGCTGCATGCCCCAGGGCCTCAGCAACCTGCTGCCATCACATCCCAGGGCACGGCTGCAGCTACGGCTCCGAGGTGATTCACTGCATGGCCAACAGAGGCCTGTCAGCACCTCAGGTACGCCATTTCATAACACAGAACTCACACCCCCTTTTAGATTAAGCTTGGCCCACTGAAGGCCATTGGTACCTCAGGTCCGTTAGTTTTAGCACAGAACAGCTCACGCTCCCTTGACTGATGCAGTCAGCCATGCTGGCCCTGCTGCAGCCTCCTGTCCAGCTGGCAGTGGCTTCTCACACAGCACGCGCCGCATCTGCTTGAAGTAGCTGAAGTGCGGACCCTTCTTTGCATCCAGCACGCCTCCAAACATATCTGCAGGCTTCTTGCCCCGGCTGGTGTCGGACCACATGCTGATGGTAGCTCGGGAGGGCAGGTTGGGGCTTTGAAAAACCGCGCTGCAGGGATGACGGCGGAAGGCGGAAGCAACAGCAACAATTGACAGTGTCAGGCTCTAGCAGCAAGTAGTCGTAGAGCCTGTGGTGATGAAGGTGCAGCCAGCAGCGTGCTAGCCATCAAGCTAGACCCAGGTAGAGTGTTTGTTGCTGCGCCTTGAATAGCATCATGATGATGATGACAACAGCGAGGCTGGCATCTGCATGCTGCCAGAACAGCTTCAACAACAGCAGCATTAGGTGAACAGCTGCCAGCAGCCCCACTGAAAACAAACATTCATGGTCGGCCCCACCCCTTCCTCAACCGCCACCTACCTCTGCTCCTTGCCCCCCATGTCGAACCAAGTCCTGAACTCCCCATTGCGCATGGAGCGCAGGTGGCTGCCGTCAATCGCCCACGTCACATACGTAGGCTGCCTGCAGCCGCAGCAGCAGCATTGCTTCAGAGATAGAGCCTGATGTAACACGCGTAAGTTGTAGCACCGACGCAGACGTAACTATGAGCAGCATTTCATGCAGTGCTGTAGAGCTCCTGCAGTTGTGTTCCATTGGACAAGCTGCATCTGCAGGCTTCAAAACTGTTTGTGCCAGTGACTGGCCGTCCAACAACTGCGACATATGGCTGGTGACATGACAGGGCTCACCAGTTGATTGTGTATGTGACAAAGCTGTTGATTGCAGTCTTGTTGGTAGGCCATCCCAGCAGTGTCTGGTACACAGGCGGCGGGATGAGCAGCTCCCCTGTGCTGTTAGAGCTGAACGCACATTAAAGAACGACAGGTGAAACATTCGACCCCAGTCTGTTGGTTGGGTGTTGTTGGAGCTGCACGTGCAGCATGCAGCACAATGTGTCGGTCTGTTGGTGCTGGTTCGGCCCAAAGAGTGCGCAGCTCTGCAGGAGGCATAACTTGGCAGTGAATGCCATAGCTGGCACCAGCACTTTCTGGCGCATCTTCAGGTGGTGCCAACACCCACTTGTGATCCCGTCTAGCCTGCATAATCTGCTTCATCCGGGTGTCATCCTGTGCATGCAGCACCCCACATGTCACGTCACATGCCTGCTGTCCGCCATGCCAGGCTGACTCACTTTGTGAATGCGTTGAACCAGAGTGAGCCCGGCTCTCTGGCTGGGTTGCCGTTGAGCCACTCCACATCGATCTCTGAAAAGTTGCCGGCCTTGTCATTCGGGTACACGTCATTGGACCTGCAGGGCAGCACATGCATGGCAGGCCGTGGGCTGTGCATGACTGGGAAACCTGCTGAAACATAACCCTGCACCATGTGTTTGACGCTTCATGTGTGCAGCAGACCACAAATGTACTTGTGTCGCATTCAAAAGGCAGACGTAAGAAGGCCAAGCAGCAGAAACAGCACCATACGCATGAGGCAGGCGTGGTGGCAGCAGGCCGCCTCCTTCAGCCATGAGGCTCACCTCAGGTAGGATGCAGTCACAGCCCCCCCGTCCCCCTGAGGCTCACCAGAAGCAGAATCTGCCACCGCCTATAAACCTAATAGCATGTTGTTGCAAAGCCGCCACACTCACCTCAGGTAGAATGCAGTCACAGCACCCGGTGCGCCTGTCACCCTGGCCTGCACCTGCCACGCACCATACAGCTGGTCGCCGTCCTTGCTGCTCATGCGAGCCCCTGTGGTGCCCTTGAGCCGCACAGACAGCTGCCTGCTGTTGCTGCTGTTGACTCGGTCAAAGGCAACATTCCTGGGAGAAGCGGCAGCAGCAGCAGCAGCCCAAATCGCAGAAGAAGACATGGTGTTCTAACTGACTCTTCGGTGTGATAACAGTTCAAGTGGCGGCCGTCAGCTGCCGGCATATCGGCAGCGGAGTATGCTTTTCAAAAGTACTTCAGCAGACACCTACTGCTGCAGTACGACCCCGCTGCATGAGCATGAGGCGAAGATGAAAGCATGGAAGACACTGCCACTGGCAGCTTGCAGTGCTTGCGGCATTGTCACAAACTGCAATGTGTACTCACTCTGGGCTGTAGGCAATGTTCCAGTTGTCTTTGTTGAAGTCCAGATTGGCCAGGCGGCACTGCGTTGCGTTGGAGGCTGCAGGCACACACGGCAGCGCAAGGCACACTTGCCACTGGTTGCAACTGTCTGCAGCCGGCTTGCCGACAAGCTGTGCGTCTCTAGCACTGACATGCCTCTCTAGCAGTGCATCATTAGGCTGAGCAGGTATCGGCAGGCAAATGCTGCCTGGTGGCAGTGATTTAGGCGTGACGAGGCTCAATGCAGCGTGACAGGCATTGAGACAACGTCCTTTTCAAATGCCAGCCGCAAGCCATGCATGCTGTGTGCTGGTTCAATTGTAATGCGTGCGCACCTGCATGCAGGTAGTACACCGCTGCTGGCACACCGGCAGCCGCTGACCCAGCCGCCGCTGTGCAGTTGTCATCCCTCCACCTGTCAGCCTCATCAGGCAGCTGCATGCTGCAGCGGCAGCGCCAGTCAGGCGAGATTATGGCCAGGCTGTAGAAGCTGGCTGCACAAAAGGCGCTGCAGCTGCCGATGGTGGATGCATCGTAGGACAACTCCTGCATATGCAGGGTGTGAACACGGGATGTGGTTGCAGCAGCGTGTGCCAGTGGTGGCTGTGGCAGCATGGAAGTGACAGGCTTGGCCCATTTTAAGAAATGATGAAGCAGTAGCAACCGGCGTTCAGACTGCTGCTGACGCTTCTCAGAGAAGTGCCTGCATGCAGGCACGTCTTATAGCTTGCTGTCTCTGGTTACAGCAAGCTGCGAGCAAGTGGGTGTGCTTGCAGCTCCTGCGCGCTTGCAGCACGGCACTCATGAACAACATTGTTATAGCATTGGGCCCAGCAAGCGCCAAGATGTGCAACACCTTGATCTCACCAGCGTAGAGTTCTCTGCAACAGTCAGCCCCCAATCGCTGCTGGCATTGAAGCAGCCGATGTACGATCCGAGGCCAATGCTGCTTGCATTGCTATTGGCAGCAGCTGCTGTTGCTGCTGGCGGTGGCACACCAAGGCGGCTGACTGCATCTGCTGCTCCTGGCATCCCTGTAACTGCTGTGGTTGTCTCTGATGCAGCCAAGTCCAATTCGTCGAGTAGGGGGGCCGACATCCTGTTGGTGGTTCCCTGAGCGCTGCTGCTTGTTGGGCTGGACAGTAGTGCCAGTGCCAGCAGCACCCACATGCACCTGCTGCACAGAGGCAGAAGTGCTTCCGAGATTCAATTCGAAACTTGGCCACATTCGACGCCACTGAGTCTGTATGTAAAGCTCGTCCAAGGCACACAAAGTACTGCAGTACCAGTAGTGTTTCTGGAAGGCAGCACAGCGTACGTGATGTGAAGCACAGGACTTCTGGCCAGATACCATGTATGCTGATATAAGTATTAAATGATGCAGGTAGATCTCCACTTGGTCTCTTACTGTGTGCGAGTCGGCATCGTTGCACGATGTCGTGCGTGCGTTTGTTGGCGGCAACTTTGGACGTCTGCTGTCTTCACTGCTTTTGAGCTGACCGCAGCGCTCTCATCAGCGATGTTGTATTTCTGTGGCTCGGGCGATTGTCACCGAAGTCGAGTGGAGCAACGCAGTTCGATCCCGCAAAGGCAAGCTGGCCTCCTGCTGCTTGCTGCACACAGCTTCAGCGCTAATGTGATACGCAGGCAGCACGCCGCAATTTCTTTACCACTGAGAAGACAACAGTCTGTAAATAGATTCTCTACGACAGCTGCATGACGACCTTCGAAAAGACAGCTGGCACCTTTGGCGATCCAAATTGCCAATGCATATGAAGCATCCGTGCAACAACCCAGCCTGCAGAGCAGATTTGTTGCAGGTGATTACTATATTGACAAAGATGATGGCTTCCAGCACTTCATCATACGATACCTGCACCTGCGCTGCTGTTGCGCTCAGAGAAGAAAGCAGTACATAGTATACTGCCAGCAGCAGCTGGACCCCTGAGTGCAGCCAGTGTGCAGTGCACAGAGCGCGTTTGCACACCAACAGCACTGAACGCAAGCTTAAAGGATGGGTAAGAACGGTACCAGGGGTCTATCCAAAGGACAACACTGCACGACAGCTTCAAATGCTGAGATACGCCATGACCAGTCTAGTCTGCTAGGAGGGCTGCCACTTGCGCAGCAGTGACGATGCAGCCATGCACACCCACTATGATTGAGAAAGCTGCCATTCAGATGCAATGACCAATAGCAGAAGATGAGTTCAATGCAAAGGACGAGCTCAAGGGCTGCAGTGTCACAGCAGACAATCACATAGCCGGTCCTGCTTGCTGCAGGCCAGCAACAGATCATCCTGCGTGGTTGGCCCGATGGCTAGCAGCCAACTGCACAATTTGTGCAACCAGCCAGTAGTGCAGTACATAGCGCGCCACATCAAACTGGAACACATTTTACTCCCATATTCCTAACGCATGCTTGATTCCCACCCATACTCTGGTTGCATGCTAGATGCGGCATGTCGATGCATGCCAGGTGCTGCAATACAAAGAAGCCACACACGCTTCATGCAAGACCATCTGGCTCCCCAACTGCTGAGCTCCAGCAGCCTTGCTCTGCCTCAACCATCACACGGCTTGACACTTTCAATGAAAAGGATCTAGCATGCAGTTTGCCGCTGCAGCTCTGCCTGGTGCATGACACAAGCAGCTTCAACACTTCATGGCTCTGCACAGGGAGCTGCCACCTGCTGCTGCTGCTGCTGCTGCTGCTGCTGCTGCTGCTGCTGCTCAACAGGCGCTGTAGCAATCCCTCTCCTGATCTGCACACACGCTACACTCGCCACGATTACATTCAGCCCTGCCAGAATCGTGCTGAAAGGTCCGATGCCAACTGCTTCAATCACAGATGCGGCCACAAGCATCAGCACACCACTAGCCAAAAACAGCAGCGCATACAGGCCTGCTGCAGCAGCACCAGCAGTCTGCTGCTTCACTGCCGTCATGTATGAGAAGATACCCGGCAGATACGAGCAGGTGGCAAGTGCGACAAGGAAGATACCAATCAGCGGCACAGCAATGTGCATATGGAAGTGCAGGCTCCACCCGTACAGCAGCAGACATGGAGTGAACACAAACAGCAGCATCCAATTGCTAGGCAGCACCTTGCGGAGCGGCTGTGAGGGATTCACACGCCCACAGATGTCAGAGACCTTTCCACCAAGCGGACATGCCAGCATACCAGCAACGCCAATCCGCAGGTAGCACAGCCCGACTTTCGAAGGTGACAATCCATATGCTGGCGATCCCAGGTTGATCGGAAGCTCAGTGACGCTGCAGTAGTAAGAGCCAAATGCCACAAGACCTAATGCTACATGTAGGATGAGCTGCCGGTCTAGGATGAGCAGCACGGGATACCAGGGGGCCCTAAACCTGGGAGGGCTTGCTTCAATGCTGTCTGCTTCCTTGATGACGGCTGCTGTTTGCGGGTCAGTCGCGCGCAGGCGCCGCAGCGCGCGATACTGCGTCGTCTCTGCAATAACAGCAGCGGCAGCACAACAGGACCAGCGTTTGAACAACATTACGCCATGCTTACCTTGTCATTCTTCTCTTTGTATGCGTCAAGCATGCATGATGTGCAGCTCTGCACAGCACTACCCTGCCGGCCGCAACTCACCTGGTAGGAAGAACAGCAGCAGCGGCAGGATGACCACACCAGCCATGCAGGTGGTGAAGATGAACGTTGACCGCCAGCCAAAGTGGTCAGACAGCACGCCACCCAGCAGCGGGCCACTGCAGGGCAGCAGAGCACAGCACAGCAGGCAGGGCCAGCAGATGATGCCACAGCGGTCAAACATCAGTCAAACATCTGCAGCAAAAAAACCTGGGTGTGACACTTGCTGTGGGAAGTCAGCATAAGGTTATCTGACTGTGATTGCCATCCGGCACAGCAAAAAAGTCTGCTACACTGCATACTGGCAACACGTAGCAACGTGATCTGTACGTTTTGTACGCACTGCCGGCGAGCTGCATTCTGCAAGTGTACTACAGTGTCCAGGACCGAGCAGGCTTGCAGGATATAGCGTGCACGGATTGGCAATTGCAAGGGCTGCTTTGCAGTGCCGACTCACATGACAGGCCCCACAAGGGGCGGCACTGAGCTGATGCCCAGCGCTGTTCCACGCTCGCAGGGTGCAAAGATGTCAGCAGCAAGACCACTGCCGACAGAGCCTGCAGCAACGCAGGCGGTAGCACAAGGCAGGTGGGTGGTCAAACAACTTGCAGGAAACACACACGCAGCATGCTTGCTGCACTGCAGCTCATCAAATCAGGTCAAACGTCAGCTGGCATAGTCGTGTGTCAGCATCAACATCGTGGAGCAGGCAACTAGCAACCTGCTAACAACATCTAACACAGCAATCATAGCCCAGCTACACCCTCCTCACCATATGCCGCCACTGCCAGGCCCTGCAGCGCCCTGAACACGATGAGCAGGTAGATGCTGGGCGCGAAGATGCAGGGTACGCTGGTGGCCAGGAACAGCAGCGTGGCCGCAAGGAAGGCGGCGCGCCGCCCCAGCCAGTCAGACAGCGGGCCCCTGCATGAAGAGGTTTTGGATGAATTAGAACAGAGTGAGAGCAAGCATATGAGCACATGTACGAAAGGGAAAAGATAGAGGGACTCCAGCCTGCAGGAAGCATGATGTCATGCGCATGCAGCAACGATGCTCCTAGCATGCTGTTGTTGCATAGTGGAAGGCATGCGCAGGCACCATGATGTTGCCGCTGGTCAAACAGTAGGCTAGCCTGTGCAGTTGCTTGCTGTGGTGACATTGGTGTTGTCTGATGTGCAGCCTGCAGTGTGCCTGCCAGCTCAAAAAGAGAGCTGGCTGGTAAGTGATTCAAAGAGCAGTTACAGCATGGCTGTTGCTGCTGCCTGTTGCCTCACCACAGCAGGGCACCAGCGCCGATGACAAACATGTAGATAGCCTGCAGGTGTAGGGACAACAGCGCAGTCAGCTCAACTCGACAGCAGCAGCAGCATGTTGACTCGACAACTGTTTTGCAAGAGCTGCGCCGAATGCTCACAGCACCATGCTTGATGTAACATCAAAGTAACCTGCTGCCGCTTAATATGCTTTCCGGTGCTGCCCTTACTGCTGCATCACCATCTTGGAGCCATCCTGCAAGCTGCGTCGCGGTCTGTTGCTGCCTGTGCTGCCCTGCTGCTGTCCTGCAAGCCAAGTCTCAGCACAGCTTTGACTGCAGCGCTGCAACACGTGGTGCCCGGAACCTACAGGTGCTCACCACACTAGACACCACCAGCTCAATGGTAGTGTGTAGGTCTGCCTGAATGGGCCGCAGCGCCGGCAGGTACACTGCAGCAAGCACCCCAAACACAACGCACAGGAAACTCAGTGGTGACGCATACTGTGCTTGGCAAGCGCAGCACACAAGCACACCACCAGAACTGTACAGACAAAGGGTGCTGCAACAACTTTCTACCTTGCATGTAATTCATCAGTGCTCGCATCACAACTGCAGCACCAAATGTCGAGTATGGCTTGCAGCTGCTCCACTGGCAGTACATTGCAGCGTAAGGTCTTGAGAGGATGACTCACTTGTTGTTGACAAGGGCGCCAGGATGGCAGCTACTGCACTGATGTAGATGATGGCATACTTCCGCTTGCGAGACAGCACGTCATAGATAGAGACAGGGCTGCTGCCATCATTGCTGCTGCTGTCGCTGGGCGTTGTGATGATGATGGCGCTGTGTGCGGTACCATCAGGGTCTTTGCAAGGCTTTGACCGTGCAGCTGCACGTTCTGTACCATCTTTGCCGGTTGCTGCATCGCCAGTCGACTCTAGCCTTAGCAGAAAGCTGTTCTTGGTGGTGCATGGGGCAGGTGCTGCTGGCAGTAGTTCCAGACCAGACTGCTCGTCCTGTCGAGAGCTCTGCACCCATCTGAGAGTATCCACACGTCCGTTTTTGTGATCCTGACTAGCTTGCATGACGAAGGAACAGGTGAACTTCTAGCAATTCGTCCCGGGACTGGCGCGTAACCTGGCGGACCAGTCTTCTCCGCTGCTACGTGAGGAGCAAGATGGAACAAATCACCGATGAATTATTTTGAGAGTTTTCAGGCGGCCCAAGCAATTCGAATAGCTGGTACAAAGCTGTCAGGCTGCGTGCACATGGGCTTGGTAACTCGTAATTGCATGCTTGACAGTAGCAGAGCAGCACACCACGACACTTGGAAAATTTGATCCATTTATTACACCATTTATGCGGTGTCGGCGCCCAACGTGCTGGCTGTCTACTCTGCCGCAGCACCCCGTTCCCAGAAGAAAACCAGGCCTGACCTCCACGACACAAGCACGCCATAAAATGCATCGTTTAGTAATTGAATATAATGTCACACGGTGACGGCGCTGGAACACTGCGGATGCAGAGCGAAACACTGGACCACCTGCTGTGCTGTACACAGACCAAGCAGGCAGTGCCCCGGCTGCATCTCACAGTATAAAATTGGTACAACGTGCAAGCAGGTCAATCATTACAGGTCACAGTGGCCTTGTAGTCATACTCACGGGCTGCTGCTGAAGCACTGCGAGCTTGCCCAGCACGCACGTTCCTCTGTACAACCATTCACTGACAACAATAATAGATACGATACGCTAGTCACTTGCCAACTTGGCAAGTGACTAAGTTGCGGCGTAACTCTGAGTACTCACAACAAGTTGTGGAACCAATGCACAAAGACAGGACAGGACTCACAATGCTGACCAGTGCACGGACATGCATGACAAGCATGCCCACTGAAACTACAGCCAGACACAGGCCAGCAACCAAGCGCAATTGTCTGCATCTCTTGATACTGTGGGAGCAGTACTGGTATGAACCTGTATCATTTTGCGGTGTACTCGTGAAGTGCCAATGCCGCAGTCCCACTAGCTAGTACTCTTGCATCCCGATGCAACAGCCCTGATGTCTGCCCTGCACCGCAACATGTACAATATGACAGCCGCAAGAGCCACGAGCCCCTTCCATGACTTCAAGCAGCAAACAACATGCAGGGGGATGCTGACCCCTGCAATGTTGAACCTGGCGCCTACTGCAACAGCAGCGCGCAACTGTACATCCGCACCTCACTGCACTCCCACACCCCAGTTTTGCCAAGCATCTCATAGATGAGGTCAACTGGCGCCGGCACTGCTGCCTGCTGATGCACCTGCTCGCCCTGCTGCGCCAGACCCTGCTGCTGCTGCTGCTGCTGCTGCTGCTGCTTCAGCCGCCTCTGCCTCTGCCTCCTCTGCTGCTGTCTGGCCCATGTATAGCTCCTGCAGCTTTTGTAGGGCCTCCTTCATCTGCTGCTGCGTGTCCTTCTGCAGCTCAGGAGGCACCTGCAGCAGTGCGGCATGATAAACATGAGATGCTGCTGAGCACAATCGACTTGCCCGCGCCAGCCAGCATGTACACATTGCAAGAACAGTAGAAAGGCAGCATACAGGCACAGCAGCCTATGCTGCTGCTCCTGTCACAACTCTGGACGCAAAGCATGCCCGAACCATGCCAGCTGCAGCCTCAACTGAGCAAGCAATCAGCAGTAAGCCGCCCAAACCCTGCCCAAAAGTACTTCAAGACTTCCACCAACTGCTCAGTCAATCAACTCGTATATTTTCTTTGAAACCATAAAAAATCATGGAAAATATCTTGCACAACCCACCTGCGCCTCCAGGTAGATGTGGCCCAGCTCCGCCAGTGCAGCTGCTTCAATACATCATCCATATGATCAGCTAAATAACCTAAACACGATGTCCCGCAGGCCGCACCTGCGCCTCCAGATAGATGCGGCCCAGCTCCGCCAGTGCCGCAGCGCGCAGCTTGGCCTGCGGCTTGGGCAGCCCCGGCTCGCGCAGCAGCCGCTTGCACACCTGGTGCAGCGTACGCTGGATGTCCAGCACATTGGCCGCCCACATCGCCTGCAGCGCCAGCCCCATGCCAGTCACCTCCAGCTCATGCCTGCAGGAGGCAGCAGCAAATGCAGGAGGTTCAGTGGCAATGACGGTTTATGATAGATTTATGGGTGTTGTGATCACACAGCCAGCAGCATTAGCCTTGCTGAGACCGCCTGCCAACGGCTGTGCCTGGGATGCGCAAGGTGCCTGCAGGCAGCGGCAGGGGGCGAATGACACGCACAGTCTTATGGATACGATGGGCAAGCAATAGATAGGCGGGCTTGATGAGCACAGAGGCGGCAGCACTGGCCCTGCCTGCTGCAGCTGTGGCTGGGATCAGCAAGGTGCTTGCTTGTGCAGCTGCTACATGCACCGCCAGCCTCAGTGCAGGACCAGCAACAGAGCCAAACAGCAAGCCATGCAGCAGCCACCTGGCCCAGCCTAGCACATATGCAATGCTGCTGTCAAACTGCAGCTGCAACACAGCTACACACAGCACACTCACCGCTGCAGCATCATGCCTGCCAGCTGCACGCGCGCTACCTCTGGCAGCTGCCCCGCGCTGCCGTGCTGCTCCTGCAGCGTCGCTGCGTGCTGCTTCAGTGCCGCGTCAGCTGCCTCCAGCTTTGTTTGATGCTGCATCAGGTCGACTGCTGCCTTGGCTGCCTGCAGCTGAGACCTGCAGGGCATGAGCACCAAACTTTAGAACAGCTGGTGTATGTGAAGTAGCGGTGGTTGCAGTGTGAGGCGTGTCGCACAGTGCTGCGTACTCAAGCTGCTGACAAGTTGCAATCGACTGCTACGCTCAAGCAAGCATAGAAGGGCAATGCTGCTGCACAAGCCCACACAACACAGCACACAACGCACATCTGCTGATCTGATTCCTCACCTAACTGCACTTGCTGTTGCTGCATTGAGTGCAAGCACTGCTCACTTGATGCTATCTCCAGCGCGCTTGAGTTTGCTGAACCCTCCAAACAACGGATTGCTCTGGAAGATTTCTGCTTCTGTTTGGTATACACGGCCAACCGCCTGTGACAGGGCAGCGGAGCAGGTGCGGATCACAAAAGAAGCATGTCCGGTGAGGTCATGCCTCAGTTCACGATGGCCAATTGGGGCTGTCGTGCAGCAACAAAACAGTCTGCCCCAAAAGTTACAACCAAACACCACAGCAGCTAACACTGCTCGGGCCCGCTGTTTTGCCAGGACAGACGCGCTCGCAAGCCCAGCCACGATCTCACATAACAAATCACACATCTTTTCAAAGGCAAATCTGAGCATGTGTCACAAGGCTTGTGCTCCGCAGCCGCCGCACCTGCAGCATCACGCTGCCGAAGCTGGCTGCCGCCAGCTGCTCCGCGTTGATGGCCTGCACCTCCCTGAAGGCCTCTGCTTCCCCCGCCACAAAGGGCTCCAGCCGCGCCTTGAGCTTCACCAGCAGCTTGGCAATGCGCGTCTCCTGCAAGGCCACGCGCAGCATTGCAGTACATGGGTGTTGATGTCGCCAGTATGTGCAGATCGCCGCTTCGAAGTGCTGTGTGTATGCAGCATGCGCAGGCGTTTGTACCATTGTGCGAAAACGTCAGATGGTGCACAGCGCACTGCTCAACAGTGTGCAGCATCCAGCCGCGCACAGCCAGCACAACCTCAAGGCCCCACAGCCAGTTTTGAAGCATCAGCAAAGCATAAAGCACAAGCTGCACGTTGCCTCACCTGCATCAGGTTCATCTCCTTCTCCGACAGCTCCCTGCCCTTGGAGGTGGCTGCAGCGATGAGGAACTCGCCCACGATAGGCTCAAAGAGCTCGCTGCCAAACAGCATGCCTGCATACATGCAGTGCACAGCGCCAGAGCAGTCAGGGCATGCGGTGGCGATCTAAGCGAACAAGGAGCAGCGTCGCTTCGGCAGCAGTATCATGTTTGTTGCCTCAAGGTCGGCGGCATTGAATGCACAAACTGCACAAGCATGCCTGCTAGCTCCAGCAGCCGTAAACATACAGGCAAACTCAAGACCCTCCATAGCTCCTCCCACCCATCGGGGTTGGTCAGATTGGCGCTTCCACGACATGCACTCACCACAAACCATCCATGCAGCTCTAGGTAAACAAGCAACCAAATTCTAAACAAATCATTCAACGCACCCCGCTCACCAAAGATCATGCTGGGGTCCACAAACTGCACATCCAGGCCGGCCAGCGACGGCTGCCGCTCACCCAGCACCCAGCAAAGGTCATGCAGCCCTAGATAAACAAGCAGTCAACCCCCGCTAACCAAGCCGCTCACCGAAGATCATGCTGGGGTCCACGAACTGCACGTCCAGGCCTGCCGCGCCGTGCTTGTCGTACTTTGCTCGCAGCTCGGGGCTGCTCAGCACCTGGTAGGCCTCGCCCAGCTCCTGGAAGCGCTGCGTGGCCTCGGGGTTGTCCGGGTTCTTGTCTGCAGGCGGGGGGAAAAAGAAACAACGGCAGTACAGGGTGCTGTGAGGCAGAGTAGCATGCAGCAGGTGACAGCACAGTGCATGTGGCAGCAGGTGTGAGGCGTCGGGGGTTGCCGTTTTTTTTTTCTGTCAGTGTGTTGAGGTGGCGCGGCGAACAGCAGGTGCGAGCACAAAGATTGGGCCGGGATGCGAATTACCACAAGCGATGCTGGCCCGACGTTTGCTGCCCGCATCTTGCTGCTCCTGCTGGCGTATCCAACTGCTCGCCGCATGGCCGGCTGCACACTCCAGAGCCTGCCTACTACACCATGCCTTAAAACCGTTGTCTATCATAGCGCTGTGCTGCTTGCACCCCTCAACCCTGCCAGCCGCCGCGGCATGCCACCTCACAACCCCAACCCACCTGGGTGCCACTTGCGGGCCAGGATGTAGTACTGGCGCTTCAGCGTGGCAGCGTCAGCGTCCCGCCCCACCTCCAGCAGCGCATAGTAGTCAACGCCAGGAGGCACGCCCAGCGCCTGCTGCGCCGCTGCCTCGTCGTAGGCCTGCAGCTCAGTGCCGGGTGGGTCCTCCCACTGGCGGCTCTCCTGCAAGGCACATCACAGCTAGTGCTTGTGAGAGGGAACATCTTATTGCCTCAGCAGGCGTGGTGCAGTAGCTGAAGGTGGCTGCGGTGCACACTTGCGTGAAGTCAGAAACTGTCAGCATGCTGCGGCTGCGGTTGGTCGTGCAACACTGCTCGAGCCTGCAAGTGGCAGCAACCTGCAATGGCATACTGCGCTGCCACATCTGCTGTCGCTGCTGCTGTTGCTGCTACCAACAATGCTGCCACTCTTGCTGCTGCCGCCGTGCCTTGCGCCTACAGCATACCTTGTTCCACACGCGCCCTTTCTTCTTCTCCTGCGTGGCTTCGCTCTGGTTTGCGATGCCACGCCCCACCTGCACTGCGCCACCCACCACGCCAGCCACCGGCAGCACCACGGCACCAGCAATGCCTGAAGCAGCAGCAGCAGCAGCAGCAGCAGCAATTACGCTTGGTAAGCTTAGTAAGCTTGCATGCGCGGGTGTGATGTCCAGCACACACCACGTATGCGTGCGCTGGGCTCAGCTTTGCCAGCAACAGCAAGCATTGATGACAAAGGCAAGCATCAAGAACTGGTTGCCGGCCAGAACCGCTAGCAGCTGCCGCACACGCCTGATACAGGCAAACATACTGCGGTGGTGCTGCTGCTGCTGCTGCTGCTGGACTCCACAACATATTTTTGATATACACAAGTTCTTACACTCTTAGCTCTGATGCAGTGCATATACATGCGCCACACAGTTCATATGCAATATGACCTCAAAAGGTTCCCAGCAGGCACCTGCCAGTGTAGTTGCAGGAAGCATGCAAGCTGCCAGAACGCCACGGTTGCCCAGTAACAAGAGCCAAGTTCCAGCTGCTGCTCTGCACCTATTGTGAGTTACTGCTGCTGCAGCTCACCAGTAGCGATGCCCTTGGCAAAGCCAGCTGCCCCGTCCTGCTTGGCTCCGACAATTGGCGCAGCCACTAGGCCAACCACCCCACTGGCGATGCCAGCAGCAGCTGTTGCCAGGCCGCTTTTGAAACCACCTGAACGCAATGAAAAGCCAGGCAGCTGGACCTGCTGGGTGCCTGTCGCAACTGCTACAACTGCAACCAGCTGCTGTCAGGTGTGCGCATGTGGAAGCTAGGCAGTACTACAGTGCAGAGCCTGCAGAACAGCCTGCATGGAGCTCAGAGGTTGCTGACACGTACCTGCAGCATCTTTCGGCCGCGTCTTGCGCACTGCTTCACGCCATTCACGTTTGAGGGCTTCTCTTGGGTCCTCCTCTTCTGCCTCTTTGCTTACTTCCTGCTCCTTTGTCTCAGGCACAGGCTCAGCCGGTGAGCCCGCATCAGCCATGTTTGACGAACAATACGAGTGCTAGATCGAGCACTGCAGCGTTGTGCTACAGCTGTGAGCAGCGGTGAACGGGAAGATGCTTCACTTTGCAGCTGGCACCTGTCAACGACACTCGTTCTGCAAGTACACGTATAATGCCTCTAACACTGACGCAAGGGGCTGCAACAAGCCCTTATAACCCGCTTCAACACACCAAATCAACCACTTGGAGTAACCTGTCAGTGTGAGAGCCAAGGGGTGTCGAAGCCCTACACTGCTGAGGTGGCTGTACAGCAGCAATTCAACAGGGAGAAACGTTATGCTTCGATTGGACTGTTCAAGTGCGGCCTCGCTGTGCCAGAGCACCTGGCCCACCGCATGTCAACAGTCCCTTCAGCATCAGACTGCTGAGCAGCTCCTGTTGCTCCCTTGTCCTGCGAGGCAAAGCGAAAACTCTACTGGTGCGTACTTATTTGCCCTTTTGGCTTGCCGAGACAGCCTCGGAGCGCCTACTGGCAGAAGCTCTGCTGTCTGCTATTGACACTCCTGCCCTGTTTGCTTGCACCTATGCAGGCTGTGTCTCCAGCTGCAGCACCTACGAACCTACACCTCGAGATCTATTTTTGATTTTGCTACTCAAGCACAGGGGTAGCTAACAGCAGCAAGCAGCCTGCGGGGAGCTGGCCTGGAGGGAGCCAGCCTGACATGCGTTCTTCCCTGCTTCACCAGCAACAGCAACGGCAGCACATGGGCCAGACAGGACGACTAGCAAAAATGCTTTACTCCTCAGCGGTGCGGCAGCTCGCAGTTGCTCATGGCCGCGCACACCCGGTTGGCAGCAGGGCAGTAGCAGCTGCTGCTGCAGCTGCTGCTGTGGCACGGCCAGGTGCAGCTGCAGCCACCCAAGTCCTGCGAGCATTCGCCAGTGGCAGCAGCATCAGCAATTCAAACATCATCATCAGCAGTGCAAGCAGGCGCCATCCCAGGCGTCTGGCTGCTTCCTACAGCAGCGATGCACTAGCAGAGCCAACACCGGATGCCTCCAGCAGCAATGGTGCACCGCCAGGGCAAATGCCAGCTTACACACCGAACGATGCATATGAAAGCAATCCTGCTGCAGCTATGCCGATGCCTGCAGCAGGACAGCAGCCAGAGCAGACACAGAGCATGCAGCAGCCTCCTGCACAGGTGCAGGCGCAGGGACCTGGGCAGCCAGGGCAAATGCAGCCGGCGCAGGTGCAGCCAGGGCAGATGCAGCCGGGGCAAATGCAGCCAGGGCAGATGCAGCCAGGGCAAATGCAGCCAGGGCAAATGCAGCAAGCGCAGCTGCAGCCAGGGCAAATGCAGCCAGGGCAAATGCAGCCCCCGCAGATGCAGCCAGGGCAAATGCAGCCAGGGCAAATGCAGCCAGGGCAGATGCAGGCTCCCTTGCAGCAGCAGCAGCAGCAGCAGGGAGCGCCAATGCAGTTTACGCCGCCGCAGCAGCAGCAGCAGGGCGTGATAATGCAGGGCATGCAGGGGCCGCCATACATGCAGGCAGCACCAGTTCAGCAGCCGACATACATGCAGCAAGCTCCAGCGTTCTCGATGGGACAGCCGCTAGCACCTGGCATGCAGGCCCCTGTGATGGGTCAAATGCCTGCTGCTAGCCAGGCATACCTGCAGCAGGGGCCAGGTTACGACGTGGCACAGATGCAAGGCTTCTCTACGCAGGCGCCGGTCGCAGGGCAGATGCCTGCAGGTGTCCTGCAAGCAGCAGCACCAGCTGCCGCGCGGTCAGCACCATCAGAGCCAACAGTGACTCATTTCCAGGAGGATTGGGTTAACATTGTGGGTTTGACTGGCGTGGTGCTGCAGGGGCCTTTCCTGCAGCAGTTTGGCAGCACGGGGAAGGTCAAAGCCAGCATGGTGTTGGGTGTGCTGGCGCGGGCTACTGGCGATACGGTGGCGGATGCTCCTAGGCCCATCCTGGTGAGTGCTGGGTGCTTTGATGCATGTTACTTCACGCATGTTTCAAGAATGATGTGTGTGTGTGTGTGTGTGTGTGTGTGTGTGTGTGTGTGTGTGTGTGTGTGTGTGTGTGTG
>RWJK01001174.1:67110-80952 GCA_004335835.1 Scenedesmus sp. ARA3 | reverse complement strand
CAGCAGCAGCAGCAGCAGCAGCAGCAGCAGCAGCAGCAGCAGCAGCAGCAGCAGCAAGATGAGCACAACCACCCCGCACACAAATGCACAGACTCCATCGCAGTTCGCTTGCCTGTTGCACAGCTGTTTAGTAATGCACACGGCCCTGCTGCTCATGGCACCACTGCTGTTTCCAATGACTTCAACACGCTTCAGTTGCTCGTAAGATGCGGCACACAGCACAACCAGCTGCACATATAATCTGCCGATGGAACAAAAAGATGCGTTTGCTGCATTTTTCCTGCCTACTTGTAGGTCCCTATGGCTATTGCAGCTGTCCCTGCAGTAAGGGCCCTAGACATGCAGCTGCCAGTGACCAGGCTTGCGGCCCGTGACCAGCTGCTGAAGAGTAGCTGCTGCACGCGCTGCAGTTGCAGGAGTCTGCCCCCTGCTTGCAGGCCTCTACTGTGATCGCATCTTTCCCGGCAGTGAAGGCCTTTGACCGACAGCTGGCTTGCTGCAGTAGCTGCTGAATCTAGCTGCAGCAAGCACAGCACAAGCAGCCAGTGCAGTTGCAGCAGGCTTCCCCTGAGGTGCTGACTCACCAGGCAGTGCTGCTAGTGTGATGGCTGCTGCTGCTGGGTAGGACACGTAGGGGTGCTGCACGCAGTACTCCAGGCCACCTGCAATGCAGCGGTTGCAGCGGTTGCAGCTGCTTGTACTGCTTGCCTTGGTACGCACACATGGAGTGTGTAGTTTGTATGCACGATGCTGGCAGCAGACATCAAGCATGAGCATGTGCGTGCGGTGCACATGCGACTGCTTGGGAGTACGTTGTGCATCTGCTGTGTTGAGCAAGCGCATAGCAGGAGCCATGTATGCCAGTGCTGCTGCTGCTGCTGCTGCTGAACTCCGTTGCAGCTACTGCGCCACAAACAGCATGTGAGAGCCGCGTTCTCATAATTTCTGCTGTAAGCACAAAAGCTGTGCTGCCTGAAGAAAGGCTGTTCAGGAAGTCAGCCCCTGCTGCTCTGCTGCTGTCCCAGCAGGACCTTGCTTCCAGAGCTACCAGCGCAGCTGCTGACCTTTGAGGTAGCCAAACGCTTCGTCTTCCAGAGTGCCAACGTAGCCCATTGCTTCATTGCTGTGTGCCTGTTTCACGTGTACGTGATTGAAGTGCGAGCTGTAGTGAGCATCAGTTGCGGATGCGAACGTTCAAAGCCCTGCAGTTATATGATCACCTTTGCCGTGTCCCAGTATGTCTGTCCTTGCGCGAGCCAGCCCTGTGCAGCGGCTGTCGCCTGCGCTAGTGCAGACTTCACGGTGCTGCTCGCCTGGTTCAGCCCGCTGTCCACAGCATTAGCTGCCTTATCCGCTGCGTCTTTCACCGAGTCCATTGTCATCTGCGGCGGAGGATGCTTGGTTGCCAATTGACCGGATGCACACGCACTACAAGCACAGAAGTGATCTGGTCTAGGCACAGGCGCTTTGTTTTATTGTGACTTGCAAATTGGAGGGAAAGAACGTTGCAAACTACGTGGTCAGCAGCCTGTCACAGCTGTTGGCCATGAGCGTCCAAAGTAGCTTTAAGCTACCGCTGCGTCACTAACAGGGGGTATGGGTATGGTGACTTGATACCTTCCTGGTGGCACCAGCAGCAGGAGACAGAGGAAGCAGCAGGCGCAAACGAAGCCAGATTATTTGTAAACACGTTTTACACTGGTGGGTGCTGCGTCAATGCTCACTGAAGGAGTCAACAACTGTTGGCTGAGCCAGCAGCCATGAGGATGCAGGCTGCACCATGCCAGCACTGTTTCTGCAACACCAGCCCATCAAAAACCTTGTGTTCAACCTGTTGTGCCAGGACCCACATGTAACTATCCTCTCTCAAAATGTCTCCTCAAGGAACGCAGCCAGCCTGAATTGCATCGACTGTGCCAGCGTGCACATACAATGCTCGTGCTGGTGGTGTGGCACACCGCAGCCGCAGCACTACCATTCATCAGCAATGTAAGCTAGCTTGCGAGGGGCGGCAAGCCATCAGCAATGCTGCAGCTGCTGCTGTTTGGAAGCTCGCAACAGCTGTCAGAAGCACCTGACAGCAGCAGCACCACTGTACAACTGCAAGCCACCAGCTGCTGGTGCGGTGCTGCAAAAGGCATTGCCAGGAAGCGATAGATGTGCACCAGCAATGCGCAGCACACGCACCCGCCATGAACAACTTTGTGAGTGCACTTGATGTGCTTGCTCAACAGCCCATTGGCTGGCGCCTGACTGAGTGCATTGCACCATCCTAGCGAAGAAAGCCTTAGCGCAAACCAGCCTACTAAATATGCAGGCACGCGTTCTTCTCTGACAAATCAAAGCCACAAGGCAGGCCCCCTTGCTGCGACAAACCGGCACAGCTGCATCATGGATGTGCAGTGCAGCTGCTATGCACTGTCCACACAGCACAGCAGCCGCTTTATCGCTGCGGCCTGCTAGCACCAGCAACTACCGAGTAGTCAATTGACATATGGCAGATTGTGCATGCACAAGCAGCAACGTTGTAAGCCCACAAAGTTGACAAGCTTGCCAGGGACGCTCATCTCCTAGTCAACTTCTGAACTTGATAGTTATGAACTGAACTAATCAACAGTGTACGTGATGTTCAGGTACATCTGCACAACACAAGATAGAACAAAGCAGTCTGGTCAGTCCCAGGACCATCAGCACTCTACCCGCAACCGTCCCACATTGACATAAACCAATTGCCCAACCCTGCATCTTGTCGGTGCACATACACACAAAAACACACTTAATAGCCAGCACACGCAGACACATTGCATCTGGACACAACGCCTCTCACTACAGCACTCCCACACATACCACTCTCACCAACACCCGGCCCCTACAACTACTCCTACTACTTATCCAACCCCACTCGCCCAAACAACCCCTGACACGCCTCACCTACACCCGCACAAACACCCTGCTACTGCTGCCGCTGCAGCAGCTTCTGCAGCTCCTGGGCCTCCCTCTGCAGCTGCTGCTGCAGCGGCTCCTGCTGCTGCTTGCTGTGCTGCACCACTGCAGGCGTCGTCACAGCACGCCGCATGAGCCCACCATCCCCGCCTGCAGAGCCCTTCACCTGCTGCCACAGCCCAGCCAACATGCCCTTCACTGCTCCAACAGCCTGCCTCTCCCCAGCAGCAGCTGAATCGACATCTCTACCTTGGACTGCATCCCCACCCTCAGCAGCAGCAGCAGCAGCCTCGCCGCTGCTGTTGCGCTGCTTCAGGTCCTCCCAGCTGTCACTGCCATCGCCGCTGCTGCCCCTGCTGCCAGCCGCTGCATCAGCAACAGCAGCAGCAGCAGCAGCAGCCTCGCCTGCCTCACCATCTGACACCTCACACCCTTCTGGGTCGCTGCCAGAGGGGATGGCAGACAGCTGCCGCCGGTGCTTTGAGGCGCCGCTGCCACGCACGGATGCAAATGACGGCTGCACACTGGCATCATCTTCCGACTGCGGCACATCAGCTGAAAGGCCGGCACCTGCCGGCGCAGCAGCAGCAGCAGGTGCTGGTGTGCTGCTGCTGCCACCTGTGCCGCTGCTGTGCCTCTCGATGTTGCTGACGCTCCTGCCCAGCTGCGGAGCAGAGCCTGCGCGCAGCTCCTCTGCTGACTGCTGCTGCAGCAGCAGCAGTGAGTCTGAGGGAGATGTGAGCTCACTGTGGTACCCAGCCCGTCTTGCACCAGCACTAGAACAAGCGCCCACCCCTGCAGCAGCAGCAGCAGCGCGTGCCGCGATGCTGCCCCTGCCAAAGCTGCCGAAGCGCTGCCAGGCGTGTGCGGGCAGGTCTGTGAGGGTGCGGCGCAGCTGGCGGCCTGTGGGTGACGGGCTGGGTGACGGCTGCTGCTGCTGGCGGTGCGGGTGGCTGGGCGACATGATGCTGATCCTGCAGGGATAGATGAGTGAGCAGCCAGGCATACATTATGAGCTTGACAGGTATGATGATGATTGTGTGCGAGGATTCTGCTCAATCAACCACTGCACAGTAGTACTTGCCACGTGATGGCTCAGGCAGAGCCAAGAGCAAAAGAAGTGGCAAGACACTCACAAGTCCTGTCACACAGTACCCGGGGACGGCTCGGAAAAAAAATCAGCAACGCAGGGACACGCTATGAACCTCATCCCGCCGTACAAGCAACCCACCACAGCTGGAACCAGCACACACCCTTGACGTCCATACCAAGCGCTGGAGTCAACCATCAAACAACCATCAAAACGCCACTTTTGAGAGGCAGAGCCGTACCTGCTGGTGAGCGTCTCCACCTCGTGCAGCAGGCTGCGTGCAGCACTCAATGTGCGATTAACCACCGGCCGTGCCAGGCGCACCACCAGGCTGCCGCTGGTGGCCAGCAGACCCCGCACTTCTGCAGCCACGTTGGCCTTGGTGGCAGGGTCGAGTAAGAAGGCGCCGTGGAAGAGGTGCGGGTTCAGGATGACCTGGCAGCAGCAGCAGCAGCAGATGCGGCAGCGGCAGCAGCAGCAGCAGTGTGCACACGTCAAGAGAGGAAGTTGACGTAAGGGCAGCTTCACAGCGGCGTACTTTCTGGATGTTGTTTGGTTTAAGTGAACCGGCAACAAACAGCGCAGCCAGCAAGGGAGCGACAGAATCACAGCTGGCGCACAACCTGGTTAGAAGTCGAAGCACCGCCCACCTTGGATGTGCCTGCTGCTGCCACCATCTTCTGCACCTGCTCCGCGTGGCACAGGTCGTCGTTGCCGCTCAGCACAATGCAGCTGTTGGGAGGCAGGTCCTCGGGCCAGCTGCAGGGTGTTGTTGAAGGCAAATGTCCGGGGCAGAGCAGAAGGATGCGGATACAAGGTATGACAGGAAGCCTTTGCAGGTGGAACATGAGGGGACCGCATTGCGTCAACTGATCAGCAAACAATTCAAATAATTCAAGCGTATGCTTGAGCGGCACATCACAAGATGCAGTGGTGAACGGTGACACAACACAATGGCCTTGACGAGAGCTGGCACTCCGCGTGCAGATGCTGCTGCACCACACAGTAGGCACAACGCAAACCTGGCAACAGACTTGGTAGCTGTAGCATTAGTAATTCCTGCACTGCACGAGCAATTGATTCTACTGGCAAGCTACCAAACATGCTTCAAGACTGTCTACCACTCACAGGTTGAGGTCGGTCCAGTAGAAGTTGCGCGCAAAGGTGGCGCTGATGTGCACGTCACGCGAGGCAAACCACAGCACCAGATCGCGCACCATGACGTCCAGGCTGCAGCAGGCGGCGGAGAAGTAACATGCGATCAGCCCACTATGTGTTACGCATAGGGAGCAGGGAGGCCATTGCCGGACCAGATCGCGCATCAGGACGTCAAGGCTGCAGCGGAAACAGGCCCTTTGGTTACATGCAAAGCGTCACCGGTCAGTTGGCCAGCAGAGGAGAGCACACGCATAAGTTGCTGCCTAGCTATCGCAGCTGGCACGCATCATTGCCTGCTGTCACAACTCACTTCTTCCAGTCAATGCGTGGCCGGCGGTACATGAAGTTGTGCAGCAGGTGGGGCATGAACCTGCAAACAGCAGCAGCAGCAGTAGCAAAAGACAGTAGATCAGCCCTGTTTCGCTTGTGACCTGCCAGATAAAAGCAGTTGCACGCACAGCAGCTGTGCGCACTCTGTAGGCACTACCCAACCACAGAGCAACAAGCCACAGAAGAGCATCGCTGACTCACACGCCTAGGAAGACGGGGTCGATGAGGCACAGGCCGTGGATGCATACACACCAGCAAGCACAGCAGCAACACCAGCAGCAAACACAGGAGTTGGCAAAACAGCAGCAGCAGCAGCAGCAAGTTTCACTCACATGCCCAGGCAGACCGGGTCAATCAGGCACAGGCCGTGGATGCGCTCCCTGTGCAGGCTGTTGAGGCGGCTGGCCATGAAGCTGCCGTAGCTGCAGGGGCAGCAGCAGCAGCAGGGGCAGCAGCAGCAGGGCAAGAAGCGGTGGTTAATTCATGAACATGTCGGCAATTATGCTGCTTGTTTAACGTCCACAAAGCCCTTGCATTCCTGGAGGGCGTAAGACGGTAAGATGATCAAGGTCAAATGAGCCGCACCTGTGGCGCACAATGCAGGTGTGCTGGATGCGCTCGTAGGTTGAAACCCTTGAAGTCGAACATTTCTCCGTCGAAGCACAGTCAATCAGCCCAAAACAAATCAATGTTGCCATCTATTCGGACCTGCGGCTGACGTGCTGACAACTTGAAAAGCATGACAAAACCAGCAGCCTACCTGTGTCCGACGATGCATGTGCGCTGGATGCACTCGTGGTCCAGGATGCGCACCACTCCCTCAGTGACCTCGTCAACAGACGGGATGTACGAGCTGCAGCAGCACCAGCAGCAGCAGCAGCAGCAGCAGCAGCAGCATGCAAGTACAACATGGTCAACAGGTACGCAGCAGAGATGATGCAGGTTGGAATGCGCGCACCAGCACCTCCTCTGTATGCTAAATCAGTTTGTGATGTGCCCCAGTATGCGGCATGTGCGCAAGACACACGGTAAGGCTGTTTGGACATAACGAGTAGCAAGAAGTGGTACAATGCAGTATGGCAGCCCCACCTGAGGCGCATGGCCACGTGCTTGCACTCGACCACCACCACCACCACCACCAGGTGCTAGTTGTATCATGATCAAGATATTATGACATTTTTGTTATATTGGTTCAGCAGTGCCACGTCCCCACCTGAGGCGCATGGCCACGTGCTTGTACTCCACCACCACCACGGGGTGCCCCAGCCGGATCACATACACCAGCATCTCCAGGTACAGCATCAGGCCGCCTGCAGCAGCAGCAGAGGCAGCAGCATCAGCATCAGCATCAGCAGCAGCAGAGCAAACCACTGAGCAGTGGATCAGCATCTCCAGGTACAGCATCAGCCGCCTGCAGCAGCAGCAGCAACAGCTGACTTGCCTCGTGCAGTGCATGGCACAATTGAACATCAGTTTTCATGACAAAGTACGTGCGCATGCAGTTCACGAGCGAGCACTCACCCACTCCATGCAGGAACAGCACAGACTTGTCATCCTGAGTCAATGGCACCAGTAAAGAGCAATCTTATCAAAGCACTGATGACATACCAATCAACAAAGGCACCAAAGAGACCCAGCATAACATCAGACCTTCCCTCTTCACTCTCCCACTCCATGCAGAAACAGCATTGGCACTGACTTGTTACTCTCATAAGTGACAGCAATGAAGCGCAGTCTGAAAAACACAGCACGTGCAAAAGCACTTCAGAAGCCGCCAATCATCCACTCCATGCAGGAACAGCACAGACTTGTCACTCTCAGTCAGTGACACCAGAGAAGGGCAGTCTCACAAGATACAAATCACCACACACCAAAGAGAAAGAGTGTATCATTCAACCCCTCCCTCTTCACTCACCCACTCCATGCAGGAACAGCACCGGCACTGACTTGTCACTCTCGTTAGCGACACCATTGAGGCGCAGTCTGATGAACACAGCACGTGCCAAAGCTACTCGAAAGCTGCGACTCACCCACGCCATGCAGGAACAGCACCGGCACAGACTTGTCACTCTCATTGGGCAGCACAGCCTCAGTCAGAGGGTTGGCAGCAGCAGCAGCAGCGTTGGCTGCTGCTGCTGTCGCATTGGGGTCTGCAAAGGGTGTCCAGTCCTCATCCTCCTCATTTATGGATGCAGGCTGCTTGCTGCTGCTGCTGCTGTTTGGGAAGTCGAGGCCACAGTTGAGTGTGTAGTAGGTCAGCAGCCTGCAGCAGCACAGCAGCACACACAGGTCAGCAGAGTGTGCAGCTGGTGTGGTTGCATCGCACTCAGACAAATGGCGCTGGTGTGGAAGTGCTTGCAGAGCATGCAGCAGCAGCATCCAGCAAAGTACATTCGCTTGATCACGACAGCTTCAACCCTCTGCATGCAATGCTGACACGATCAAGTATGGCAGCCAAACTGCTAGCCCAGCCGGCTCTCACCCCAGCTGCTTGACCTGGAAGCCGTAGGTGGACATCAGCAGCCGCTGCACCGCAGCCAGCACCTCGAAGAACAGGTACAGGCACAGCGGCCTGGAGCAGCAGCAGCAGTGAAACGGCAGCAATGCAGAAGAAGTTCAGTTCGACAGCGCGCCGCAGTACGGCAAATGCATACTCTGAAAAGCCAGTGACAACAGCTGCCACAGCAGCAACAGCGCACATGCACTGGCAACCTACAAAGTCATGCAACATGGCATAAACACACCACAGACACAACACAAAGCAACGCACACCTGTAGTGTGCACGCAGCGGCTCCCAGAGGTGGCTCATGAAGCGCAGCCCTGGGGTGTAGCCGGGCGTTTCAGAAAAATAACACTTTGCATCTCACGCTTCGATGTAACACAACATAACCAAACGCTTCACACCTGTAATGCGCACGCAGCGGCTCCCAGAGGTGGCTCATGAAACGCAGCCCTGGCGTGTAGCCGGGCGCTTCAGAAAAACAACACTTTGCATCTCACGCTTCGATGTAACACAACATAACCAAACGCTTCACACCTGTAATGCGCACGCAGCGGCTCCCAGAGGTGGCTCATGAAACGCAGCCCTGGCGTGTAGCCGGGCGGGAACTTCACATGCAGCGCAGCCTCCAGCTGGTCAACCAGCTGACCAGGCACGCCTGCCAGCTCACCCGTCATGTCACTCCTGCAGAAACAGCAGGAATGGGGGTTGCCACAAGCGTCAGCTGCAGCTGCATGTGCCTCCAGCTGGTCAACCAGTTGACCGGGCATGCCTGTTAGCTCACTGGGCTGACAACGGCTTTTGTCAGGCTGATGCTGATGCTGCTGCTGCTGCTGTGAACTCACATCTTGCTGTAGTAAAAGCCATAGACAAGCATCTCCGCCACATTGTCTCTTTTTATGGCCTCATAGGGCGCGTTGCAGAACCAGGGGCACAGGTAGTCCTCGGGGTGAACGCGCTCAGGCAGTGTGTTCACGCAGCGCATGAAGCGCCGCCAGTTGCGGTGCCCTTCGGCGGGCGTGAAGCCTGCGGCGGCAGCGGCAGCAGCGGTACCAGCAGCAGCAGGGATTCAACAAACACAGGCAGTAAACAGGCTATCAGCAGCAGTGTGAGTGCAAGTTGTTTGCAGATTGATCGGGGGTTCAACGCAGCCAACTGCCGCCATGCCGCTGCCTGGAGAGCCGTTGACCCAATCTGACGAGGGCTGCTGCATGCTGCGCAGAGCCTGTAACCTTTGTTGCCTGGTGCAAGCAGCACAGGTGTCAGCGCTGCTGCTCAGCAGTGCTGCTGCACTGTTGCTGCTCGTGGGACGCAGGCGTCACGCGCACTGCGCAGCAGGTGCCGCCGCTGAAATGTCCCCTGCAGCAGCGCAGCAGCGTATGCTGCTGTAAAATATTTTTAGATGTGCTGTGAATGCTGTATAGGCGGCAGCAGCAGCTAGCTGCGCACCCTTGGGCTTGCAGTCTGCAGGAATCTTGTTGAACTCCTCATATGTGCGCCTGAAGTAGAAGGCGTAGAAGCACCACTCTGTGGCCACCCACAGCAGCGCAACAGTCCAGCGGATGGGCCACAGGCAACGTGCCACCTGCAAAGCTGTACAAGGGCCCCCCAGAGCCACCAGCACCAGCAGGGCCAGGAAGTAGCGCGGGTTGCCCGGGGCGGCAGGGCCTGCAGGAAAGGGGCCAGACAAAGGCGGTGTGCAAGTGCGGCGTTTCTAGGCAGTTTTGTTGCTGTTTAAACGGCCCAAAGCAGTGTTGGAGGGTAGATAGGAACATATGACGCATGCGGGTTGGCCAGAAGGCTGTTAGGCTTGCATAGAGGTCAGCAGCAGGGCACATGTGAGCTGCATGGCAGCTGGGACACTCCGCGCTGCTCTGCTACCATGGCTGCATGCATGCACAGCGTGCTTGCTGGTGCATAAGAATTGCAATTGAGCATTTGATTCTGGGAGGTCGCTGCAGACCAAAGCTGTTGCCAGCTGGACCAACAGCTTGCTGTCGCTCTGAGGCACCTGCAACCCTACTCTCTGCAACTCACCGCTTCCAGCCCGCAAACCCATATTCAGCAGCAGATGTTGCCCAGAACTGATTCAGCAGCCAGTGACTTCGCGATGGCTGAGCTTTTGGGCAAGTGCAAGCAAGTGAACACTTGAAGCACGGAACAGCTCTGGCAGAGCTGAACAACTGCGTGACTTTGTGTTCGTTGAGTCACCAGAAGCTCCGTGTGTGTGCGACAGGGCCCTTGCACAGGGGCAACTTCTACTTCGGCAGCTGGTGAGACGGTGATGCCTGTTCAAACTGCCGACGATAGCTGAGGCAATATAGATTTGCGGGAACGATTTCAAACATCTGCGACGTTCCATCAAGCTGCGTGTGCTGTCAACATTTACCTCGTCATACCGTGGGTGACTCAAAAGGGTCCGAGAAGGTCAAAAGCTGCCCTTGCACTGCAAGACGAGGACAGTAATCGGCGGCCGTACCGACGCTGTGGGATGATTGCGAAAATCATAAAAGAATTACCAGAAACAACACACAAACACGTAAACGCAGCTGCCCATGAGTAAAAGAGTGCAGCTTCTCAACGCATTCCAAGGCTTCAACACTCTAGCTGCTAGTGATCGAGCGCACTGGCAGTCAAACAACACAGTTGTCCCACACAACGACACCTACCCGTACAACAACACAACATTAATATCCACACGTCCATCAAGTACACCCCAGCTAGTGACATGGGCACCCCACCTAGCTACTGCTGCCATCCCCGTTCTGCTGCTCCTGCTGCTGCTTCTCTTTGCCAAGCGCCTGCGCCAGCTTCGCCCCCTGCGCTGCCGCCAGCATAGCTGTGAACATCGCCATGGGGTCCGGCTTCCCTTGCTGCTGCTCATCCTGCTGCTGCTGACCCGGCTGCTGCGGCTGCTGCTGCTGCACCTGCGCCTGCGCCGCACCCCCCTGCTGCTGCATCGCGGCGCCAAACGCCTTGCTAAACGCCGCCGCCCAATCCACTGGAAGTGCGGCACCGTTCGGCCCAGTGCTACTGCTGCTGCTACTGCTGCTGCTGGCTCCGTTCCCCCAGCCTGCTGACTGCACGCTGCTGCCCCGAGCACTGCCATCCAGCTGCGACACCAGCGCATCCAGCCTCGCACGGTCTGGCGGGGGTGGCGGCGCCTTGCCGCTGGTTCCCACACACGTAAAGACCGCTTCGTCGCTGAAGTCAAAGCGTGTGTATGCATCGTACAGGTCGTCGATGGTGGCGGACTCGTACATGCAGCGCAGGTCGCGCAGGCACTCCACGCGCTTGTATGGCACGTCGGGCGACTGCAGGTGAGTCAGCAGGCCCAGCCAGTAGTTGTTGTCCTTGAGCTCGCTCTCATGCCTGCAAGACAAAAGCAAGCACAAGTCAAGCGTCACTAAGCAGCATTCGGACATAAGAAGGACACGCCCCAGCCAGTAGTTTTTGTCCTTGAGCTCCAACTCGTGCCTGCAGGAAAACAGCAACCAACAACAAAAGCAAGCAGTTCACAGAATGTTTTTACAACCAGCACCGGCAAGATAAATACTATGAGGCCAGAGCATGCGGGATGCAGCAAGCCATCCCTGCTGGGGCAAACACATGACCTTCACAGCGCTAGGGATCAAAGTAAAGTACCACCCATGCCAGCCCTGCTGCTGCGCTCTCGGTTCATCATATCATAAACAGACAAACCGTTCAAAGGTACCCACCGCGTCATGAGCGTGCGCTTGGCGCGCATCAGCTCGCGCGGCGTGACCGGGGACAGCGCCAGCTCGCGCAGCACCGCCAGGGAGGCCGCCAGCGCCTCATGGATGCGGTCCGGGTAGGAGGTGACCAGCACGCTAAACCAGCCCGTGCGCAGCCGATCGTAGGTAGTAACCTGCACACGGCAAATGACATGAAGGCACAGTTGAAGAATATAGGCGATGGAATTAATGTTGGGATTAGTGCGACTGGGGTAGGAGGTGACCAGCACGAACCAGCATATGCGTAGCTGGTCATACGTGGTGACCTGGCAGAGCAAATAATGTGTGGACGCAAGCGCAGGAAGTCGGTTTTCTGACTGCCTCATACAGCGGGGTCGCCTGACATCCCGGTGTCTGACACGATGCAAACCCGATAATGATCGCAACACCGTCCCTACCGTGCAGTACCTCAAGTCATGACCCCAGAAAGCAAACCCGACCCACAACCGCAGCTCCAGAGCCCTTCCGCAGAAGCTGACACCACAGGTCAAGCCCAGGCTGTCCCTGACTGTGGTAAGCAGCCGGCTGTTGATCACCTCAGCCATGGCACCAACGTCCAGACCACCCAATGCGCACAAACACAGCTGAAAACACCAAAAGCATATTACTTAACCCCTCACCTCGAAGCTGACATCATAGGTCAGGCCCAGGCTGTCCCTGACTGTGGTGAACAGCCGGCTGTTGATCACCTCGGCCAGCAGCTGCAGGCTCACGGTGGCATACAGCGGGTGCGCGCGGCGCGCTGCTGTTGCTGCTGCTGCTGCCGCGGGGTTGGTGGCTGGCGGCGGCGGCGGGCTGATGCCCTTGTGCAGGGGGGCCAGGGGGGCACGGCTGCCAAAGGGACCCCACCTGCACACATGCAGCGGCAGCAGGGCAAATGCGGTGATGTGGGTTGTGCGCCGCAACCAGCTGCAAAAAATGCAGAAGGCGCACATACCATGCCCTCCGGCATAGTGCCCTTCTGGCATTCTACAATGACGAACCGCGCTGGGCTTGTCGCTTGGCTTGTCGCTGCACACTGCAACTGCTACGCACAAGGCACACTACACACCATCCAACCTGTTTCCAGCAGATCCAAACCCACCTGCAGGGAGCAGGGCCCGCAATGTATGCTGCCGCGCGCTCGTCGCTGTCCTTGAGGTGCCACGTGATGGCGCGCTGCTGCAGTGGCGGGTCCTGGAAGGAGATGGGTGGGCCCATCAGGCTGGCCCTGCTGGGGGGAGGCAGCGGGCTGGAGATGGTGCCTGCGGAAGCAGCACAGCCGAAACAGATTGATTTCACTTTGTTCTACACATAGATAAACGAACTCACAATGATTGTACGGTGACATAAGATGATGATCGTCACTTCACCCACAAGCAACTACTCTCACGGTTCAGCAGTACTGGTAACACTCTGAACCAAGCACTATGTACAGGACAACACGCAAACACTCAGCAGTACTGGTAACACTCTGAACCAAGCAATATGTACAAGACAACACGCAAACACTCAGCAGTACTGGTAACACTCTGAACCAAGCACTATGTACAAGACAACAAGCATTAACTCACCCAGGTAGCGCAGCACGAGTGCCTCCAGCTCCTCTGGCTCAAAGTCACCCGCCACGTTCAGCTCCAGGTTGCTGGGGTGCAGCTGCGCCGCCAGCACATCCCGCACGCCCTCCAGCGTAAGCTGCTCCAGCATCTCAGGGGGCGGGTCCCTGCGGGGTTTAGTGAAGCAGAAGGGAATAGGGTTTAGTGAGATGGACAATCTGAGGGGTGCAGCTGCACCACCAGCACACCCTGCACGTGAGCTGCTCCAGCATCAGGGGGTGGGTCCCTGCAAGTTTATTGAAAAGGTTTAGCAGGGGGTCAGCAGGGGTTGTGCAGGGCAGATGGAGTTTAATTCGTTCGGAGTGATGCAGCTGCACCTTGAGCCCAAGCCTAGGCACCAGCACCTTGAGCGCTTTCGATTGAACCCCAGCACGGCCTCAAGGAGCGCATGCACAACAACGGAGCACTATTCGCGTACATCATCGCCATAAGGGCACTCGCAAGTACCGTCAGTCCATTTACCCCCCCCC